>MNCI01010197.1:0-75608 GCA_015680685.1 Gnetum montanum
TATTTTTCCATCTTATAGCTACCGGAGGTTCGCTCTTAGTCATAGGGGCCCTGGCACAAATTTTTCAATTTTCTCCATTTTACTATTTGCCAAACCCCTACACCTTGGGTATTCACCTGTGATAAATCTCTGAATCAATTTCTATCATAACCACAACTTAGCTAATGCACTTCATATCGAGGCAAGGTATCAACTACATTATGGTTTATCTATCCTTACTTATTTGTGACTGTGTTGTGTGTGCAGATGGTAATCATACCAACAATGGATTGGGCTTGGAGGAAGCTCTCAGGATGGACCAGAACTAGAGCATTTACGAAAGGAGCAAGTTTGGTGGTATGGCTATGGATAAATAATGGAAGGCGCAATCTTAGCATTGGCAGCAACATGCTTCATTTTCTTTCTCTCTCTTTCTCTACAAGCTACCAAATAAAGGCTTGGATGTCATTTATGTATGAGTGTTCACCATAATTTTCATGAATACTAATGTTGTAATATGCTTATTGATTTGTTCATTGGGCACGTTGAGTCTGTCATCCCATTCCACCGTTAGTTGTCAATTAGTAAATAATCCCATACCTTCCCAATATTTTATAAGGAACTCAAGGATGAGTTTTCATTTAGTCATGGAGGTATGATGAGAGTGGTTACTTTAGCAGTTTATTCTAATTATTAGAATGGCAGTTTCTCTAAAATTAGAGTGGAAATTTCTCTAAAATTAGAGTGGTAGTTTCTCTAAAATTAGAGTGATAGTTTTCTTAATTATTAGAGTAGTTGCTCCCAAGCCTATAAATATAGTGCCCAGGAACACAATTTAAGGAGGAAGTCTTGGGAGTAAGTCTTTCAAGGAAAGTCTTTTAGAAGTCTTTTAGGAGTCAAGTAGTGAAAATTTTGTAGTTAGAGTATTTTCCAAGTGCCTGCAGCAGGAGGTCTAAGTGTGGATGGATCTTTATTCAAACATTATGTACTTGAGCACACCTTATGTACGGCAATAAAGACAAGCTCTTGGATTCATCCTTGCAGCACTTGAGATTTACTTTCTTACTCATTTTCTTTATTTTATTTTCTTCTGCATTTATTTTATTTTATTTTATGCACCTTACATTTCTATTATTAGCACACACAATACGATCACTTTGAGCATGTGTGTAACACTTGGTAACCCAATAACGATTAGCGTTTGGTAATTCCAGTAGTGTTGCGCTGGTTCAGGATGTGTACGACAAGTGAGAATGGATACTGGTGTTAGGATTAGTTTAAAGCCTAGTTAATCAATAGTTAAGTTAAATTAGTCACTTAGTTATCTTTTTCTCTCCTCCCTTATTAGCAGTAGGACATAAAAACATAAAAGCTATAAAAATCATATGCCTTAAACTTACTTAACCATACAATCATAACATACAAGTAAGTTTGGGAAGACAACGATCAACCAACTCATCCTTGTTCCACAAAGGCACATAGGCACTTAGTCCTTGGAATTCGATTAGCTTGTGTGTGAAACACTTGTATTCATATGGTTGAGCATAGGGGTACCTTGCCACTCATCATTGGCATCGTTGTCGGGGGCTTAGTTGTTTGTGCACTAACTAGAACATCAGAAATCATTCACATCATTGGAACGAATCCTTAGGGTTGACTAAGGAAATAATAAATAAGAGTACATTGCACACTAAATAGACAAATATGTCTCCTTCTTCGTACGAAAGTGCCTCACCACCTATGTCTGAAACAGAAAACAATCAGCGGTGTAATACACATGACATTGATCTGCCAATCCCTCAACAAGTTCGAGTGGTATATGTTCATCCTGATGAGTATAAACCAGACTTCACCTTTATCCTTCATCAAGATGAAAAACTACATTGGTGAGACTTAGAAGGTAACATAGTGTTACCTCTTAATTGTTTAGTCCCGAGCATGCTTCTTCGTGCTCTGACACGAATTGGCATGGTGCACTTACATGCAGAATATGTTGTGCAAGACCATGACTCAAGAGAATACCATCCCACAGAGGCACAACATCAAAGGGACTTGCAATAGGAGAGACGTCATAAGTATTTGAAGGGTAATTGGTCCCAAGATGCCCCACATGTCTTAAGCAAAAATGAGGGTGGTGAACCTACCTCAGGCAGTCGACAACACAACGATGTTCCTCCCCTTAACTTTGGCTAAGGGGTTGTGTATCAGGACCTTCATTTCACTATTCATAACCCAGGTTCTGATACCCATGGGCACAAAGGATCTAAAAAAGGGACACAAACTCATGATAAAGGTGGACATTTTGATTGCAATCACGATCGGGGTCGAGACCACAAAAGAGAAGGTAGCAGACACTGTCATGGTGACAGTTCTCCTTCTTCTTCACCTTCATCATCTCCTTCACCCTCTCATTCAATATCTGGATATCGTCGTAAAGGGGATAAAGGTAGGGTAAACATGTTCAACACCATTAGGGATGAGTCCATGGATACAATGGATTCTTATAGTGGACAAATTAATGTGATTATGAAAAGGGATAACTACTCATAGATCTTTGGAAATGAAATTGCATTCTAGGTTCCATTTGAATCAAGAAAAGATGCTACAATTATGATAATGTTGCATGAGGATCACAATGTCACTCTACAGATGTTAGCAGATCACATTGGGAAAGCTCTCTAAGCCACTGCAACACCAATTCTTGATTTCATTAAAGACATCCAAGGATTGGAAAGGATGTGAAATTAAAGGAAAGAAAGCATGTTTTTTAAACAACATGAAGATGCATTAGAAAAACTACTTCAAATAGAAAAATAGTGAAGAATCTATTTGACCTATCTAAAGATGTCAATATTATACAATCTAAGCACATTACAACAAAGAGGAAATTAGTGTAATCTAATTCCTAATTGCAACAAGCTAAGTTAGACATCCAAAACTTGCAAAATAAAGTAGTCCAACTTTGTGCCCAACTATACAATCCCATATGATTCATTACTCTTGAGTAGCTGTGACTAATTCTATAAAGAAAAAATGATTTGATTGGTGGTTAATTAGTAGCAAACTAAGGGGGAGAAGGAGAGAGAAACATAGGGTGTGTTAAAATCATAAGTGATCATGCAAGGTTATATCAAAACCATCAATATGTTGTTTTTCTTACAAAAATCTTCTTTACACCTCTACAAGAATACCTCCATAAACTAAGTGTTGAGATACTTAGTGTGCAGCCATAAATGGTCTTTGAATCAATGTAACTCTCAATAAATCAAAAATTATGAAATGAAGGGGCAAAAATATTTACATTAAATATAGACTTAGCCTACTACACATGAACCAAGGATGGTAGTGAATAATGAAAAATTGAAATTTTTACACTAAAAATGGCTAAGTGTAAATTCATAGAAAAAATGACTAAGTATAGGTTGTCAAATCACAAACTAAGTGTAGAATAAGCTATGAATGATGGAATAAAAAATTAAGTGTAAAATATAGATAAAGAGCATAAAATTTTAAAATAATGTAGTTATAACATGAAAGGAAAGGTCTCAGTTCCCTCCCCAAATGATGGATTTTTTATTTTGAAAAACAAATATAAAAATGTTGAAAATTTGACTAAGTATGGAACAAAATGTGAGAGATGGAATAAAAAATAAGTATAAAACTTATATAAAAGGATATAAAATGTTGAAATATTAATATTACTATGTAGGAATAAGGACGTTAGATCCCTCCCTAAAAATGAAATTTTTATGGGAAAAATCGACTAAGTGTGCAATGTTAACAAGCACTGGTTATGGAACCAAAGTGTTCCCTCTAACAAAGGCCCTTTTCACTTCCCATTCTCTCCTTTGTTTTGTCAGAATGGTGGTGGCTCTTTGAAGATGCATCCTTGTTATCCACGTGGATGATTTAGCCAAATGCATTGATGTGAAGTCACTGGAAGTGGTTGGTTTGAGCCCGGAGTTGGAATGAGATTCGCCACGTCGCATTAATCATGTAACACACACGGGGCTGTGCACCACCTTGTTCTTGGGATTCCATTCCACTTCTCTTCTCTCCATCCTTCTCTCCATTGTTCACCTCATTGCCGGTTGTATCATTAGTATATATTTTGGTTGATGCATTCTTTTCTTTTTGGTAAATTCTTGCGGTTAAGACTTTAACTCTTGTTCCAAAGGACATTCTTAGAGCCTACGGACTCTTTGCATGTGGGATTGTCAAGGCATTAAGGGCATGAGCCTGCTTTGGGGAGGACCCACTGACATTTCTATTTGGAACATTAGTTAACTTCTCTTCCTTCAAACAATTTTGCAATTACATACCATTTTTGTTCATTTCCATCTTGACATCCACTTCACTGATGCCATAGTTGTCCCTTTTTACCTATATTTCTTACTCCTTTTCTTTCTCCATTCTAATGCTACCGGAGGTTCGCGATTAGTCATGGGGGTACAGGGCCTGATTTTTCGATTTTTCTCCTAAACCCTGAATTTTTTTGTTTTTCTTCCTAACCCCTACACCTTCGATAGTCATCAATAACATTTTCCCAGATCCATATCAGCCATACCACAACCTAGCCAATGAACCTACACTGAAGCAAGGTATTATTTACTTAATGATTCAATTACCCTTGCTAATATATGATTGTGTTGTGTGTGCAGATGGCAATCATACAACAACGGAATGGATCTGGCATAAACACTTGGAATGGAGCAGCGTTGAAGCAGCTATGCAAGGAGCAGGATCGATAATGTGCTTACAGATGGACAACGGAGGGCACAATCTAGGCATTGGCAACAGCAAGACTCTTCTCTCTTCTTCTCTTCTATTCTCTCTCCTTTTTTCTCTCAGCTTCCAAATGTGGCCTGATGTCATTGTAATAAGGTGTTCACCCTTGTTGTCATGAACACCAGTTGTGTCAAGTCTTGTAATAATGAACTGTTCACATGTCATTCCATTAGTTCCATTCCCCTCAATAATCCCATACCTACCTGATATCATTGTAAGGAACTTGAGGACGAGTTTTCATTCAGTCATGGGGGTATGATGAGACGCAGATTGCACAAGCCGCAATATCACGTACGTGATATCATGGCCAATGCGATATCGCATCTTTCCCTGCGATATCGCGTATGTGATATCACGGTCTGCCGCCATATCTATAAATAAGAGGTGGCAGTCCCATCATTTCTTATCCTAGGCATGAAGTAGCGAAGCTCTAGCGGATTGATCACCCCAGAGATAGAATATTTTCCATGTGCCCGCAGTAGGAGTCCCCCAAGTGAACAGTTCTTTATTCGAGTAGCTTTGTACCTAAATGCAAGTTGTGTACGGCAATAAAGACGAGCTTTGCGGATAAACCTTACAGTGCATGGATAGGTTTAATTAATGTTATTTACTGCTTTCCTAGTGACGTGGCATGAGTACGACTTGGTTACGAGCGTTGACAAACGTGTACGGCTAGCCAAGGAATTGGCTACTCATCGCGAATAGATTCTCTCAACCCTTTCCTCCTAGAGCATGGGACAAGTACAACTTGATTACGAGCATCCATGGATGTGTACGGCTAGTCAAGGAATCGGCTGCTTGTCACACATAGGTTAGTTAAGTGCCTCAGTATGACCACTTCGAGCACATGCATTACGTGTGGTGATCCCAGTAACAATTAGCGTTTGGTAAGCCACAGTTGCATAATTCAGGGTGTGTATGGTAAGTGGGAACGGATGCTGACACTAGGACTTAGTGTTGTAGTTAGAATTAGTTAGTTTCTCAACCCTTCACTCTCATAGCTTAGGAGATAAATCGAAAAATACCAAAACAATCATATACGTCAGACTTGCTTAACCATACACCGTGACACATACAAGCAAGCCTGGGAAGACAACGAATGATTAACCCCAAGTGTTTCTTGTGGCATTAAGGCATTTAGTCTGCGGAGTTTGACTGGATCGCGCGTACACGCTCGTATTCGTATGGTTGAGTGTAGGGCTACCTCGCCACTCATCAACACACTACTTAGGGTTGGCTATCCTCCAATATGTTAATCTTACAATGTTAAGAGTTGGAAGGTCCATGAATGAATTAGGGAAATAAGTCATTACCACATTTTTTTCTCTATGAATATGAGTTTCAACTTCATGATCAATCAAATCACAAGCTACAAGCTCCAAATGTAGAGTTGGAAGTTCTCTGAGCATAATACACCATATAATAAGATATTATAGAGAACTTGGTGAATAGGATGGTAGACTACTAGAAGCTAAGGACCAATTAAGGATTCATGAAGTTAAATGCTTTACTTTCAATGTTTATTTTGTTTAAGTGAATAAGATGTTCCCCATGCTACCATATCTGTGGAAAGTTCCAACCATGCCTAAACTTGCAAATCTTGCTTAGATGGTTGGCAATCCACTCATGGATAATAAGAAGTATAAGGAAATACTCACTAATTTTTGCATGGATGAAAAGGAATCAACTAAACCAATGTTAGAACTATCAAGATATGAAAAGTCATTATTTCCAAGCACAAATTAAAGATACTTCAATGACAAATTTTGAAGCTTTGTTGTAATTTCATAAATTTTTTATATCTATCAAGAGTTTTTTCACTCGTTTTAAATTCCATAAATAAAATTTCATGATGTGGCACTTAATAAGTCAGTAATCTCTCAATGTCACTCCCATAAATTTTGTCAAAGTTTTCATTTCAATTTTGTATAACTTAATGATGTATTTTTACTCAATTGTGAGGGTATGATTAACTTTTAATAAGTCATTTTTAAGAACTATTGTAAGATATCATAAATGTGATAATGCAATCATCATAATTGCCTATAAATACCATCCACCTACCATATTTATGACACATTTATGTTATTAAATAGCCTAACTCTTGTAGTTTTGTTTCTCAAATTTCTTTAGCAATTAGTGAGTACCCATAGCATAAATTGAGCTAATTATATGTAGTCATATTCTAGTGGCATTGTACTTGGATACAATCCATCATTGATAATAAGATTTATATTAATTCACATTCATTATAGCACTTTGAATTAGCATAGACTTTACTTTTAATACAATTTAACAATGATAATTTGTGATCTAATTATCTAGATAACGAGCACCATCCTTAGCAACTAGCCAAATGATGAGTAATGAGGATGTCCAGCACCCAACGATATGATCTACAAACATTGCAATAAACTGTGTTATAATTTGTAGATGATGCTAGCATGGTATCTCATCATCATCATAATCCTAATATTGTCCCAACAAAATGAGGTTAGTTACATGAGTTCTTTTTCATCATTCACCTCTATGAAAAGCTAGAGCTCTATTTATTTGTAATTTCTTCAAATTATCTTTGATCATTTTTTTCCTATGACTTCTTTAGTTTTTCTTGTGGTGGCTTCCTTGGAATAGTGATGTACAAACCTTTATGTATAGGCTCATTGTCTGATCTTCTTTGAAAATGTCCAAACCATCAAAACCATCATTCTTGTAGCTTATCTAAAATAGAAGTCACTCCAAGTCTTCTTGTAATGTCTATATTATGTCTACATCATTCTTGATCCAAATAGTAGTCAACTATACTTAATAATACTCATAGTGGTCCTTAATTTCTATGGTTAAGTATAGTTGAGGCTCATGATGATTGATGTTGTAAAATCATTAATTAAACTAATTAAAATTATAGAAATTAAATATTTAATCTAATTAATAAAAAATAAATCCTAAACTAGCTTAAGATGATGAGTGTTTGAGCTACAATCTACCATCATGTCCTAGACTAGTACATCTACCGTTAGAATTACCAAATGATATGTTATTGGGTGTACTAACCAATACATCTTTGGGATTATCAAACAAATATACATTATGCTCAAAATTGGATCACACTCATTTTACTATATGATTAACTTATTGAAACCATACATATTAAGCTAAGTTGCATTGAACATTAAATAACATGGGAAAATAAAATTTATGCTAAGTCAAAGTGCTACAATGAATGAGAATTAATCTCGATATTATTTTCATTCATGGATTATTTCTAGATACAAGCCACTCGATTAAGACTCTCTATAGTCAACTCAAATTCTTGTTACGATCACTCACTGACTACTACAAGTAATGAGAAAACAAATTGCAAGAGTTTTGCTACATTAATAATCAAATGTTGACATAAATTTTGTAGGTGAATTATTATTGCTCAGATTTCACATTTATAAAATCACATTATAGCCTACGACTGCAATTGCAATATTACACAAGATAAATTTTGCTTTAAAATTGTTCATCAACAACATCAAGGAACTTATCAAGAAAAAATGTATCGCATATGAAGAAAATGTATCTAATTATAAAATGATGACATCATATTGTGAGATGTGAAGCATGATGTAGAATTCATTTCAAAGTAAAAAATGAAAGAAATAATTATTTAACTTTAATATTATTTGTTGCATACAAAGTAAGAAAGAGGTTATGATTTTATTTTCATTTTTCTAGAGAGTAAATAATATAAATTACGTTATGAGAATAACAATTATTTTCATCATTTATAGTAATATTTATAGTAACATCAATTCATCTAATCAAATTTGTTACAAAAAAGGCACTAATCAAAGGTTATCATAGAGAAAATTCAATCATGATAAATGACTTTCATGATTTGTTACTATTGTAGAATCTTTCTTTGTTGCAAAGTTAGTGTAGATACTAGTGTAAATGCTATATTTCGAATTTTCTTAGAGAATAAATTATATGTTCTACTTGAAATAGTATTATTAAAAGGGTTGTAAATTTGATTAGCTCAACATCAAATTGTGCTTATAATGAGCTTTCTAAATACTTATTATTTCTCACATATTTTGAAGTATAATTGGTCATAGTGACCTATAAAAAGTTTCTATTTATGGAAGGTGATTATAGAGTGAGAGGCTCTTATAGTAGAAGTAGAAAGTAGTTTTGATTTTTTGAAAAAAATAAAAAATATGTCACTTGATCATTTTTGTTGTTTCTATTACTTTGATACATGTTTTAACTCAAGCTTAATGTTATTATTTTATGTTGGTCTTAAGGCAATGATATAAGTTACTTTTGAAGTTATGGAGATGAAGTTGAAGTGTAAACCCTAGACTCTATTCTTGTTAATAGCCCCCTTTAATTCATTAATGTTGCCATATATTGTTTCATCATCAACTAGGGAATGGTAACGCACAAGATCTACAACATTAAACATAAAAGACATACCAACATCATTCGGTAAGTCAATCTCAAAAGCACATTAATTTTGGCCTTTATCCTAAAAGGATCCATCTTCTTGGCTTTTAACTTCAAGAAGTTGACACTTCTCAATCTCTTCAAAGTTAGACTTCTCCTTGCCTTCATTTCTCTTGAGGACTTTTTCTTCAGCCTTCTTCTCTAAATTTTCCTTCACTTGTGCATGAAGATCCCTCATCTCTTGCACAAAATTAGCTCTTGGTTAAGCTTCTCCCTCAAAGCTTCTTACATTGTCCACCATATTTGGCTAAGAACCACAATTCACCTTAAATGGGCTTTTACCAATGGCAACATGAAAAACATTATTATATGAAAACTCAGCATGACATAGCAAGTTTTCCCACCTATTGAGTTGTCCATCACATAAACACCTTAAAATATTTAGCAAGGATTTATTTATCACCTCCATTTGGCTATTATACTATGAATGGTATGCACTAGAAAAATTCAACTTTGTCCCTAAAAGTTTCCAAATGAACCTTTAAAAAAAAACTAGTAAACTTGGATTCTCTATTACTAACAATATTCAAAGGAATTCCATGCAACTTCCCAACATGCTAGAAAAATAAATTTACAACATGAGAAGCATCACTCATCTTTTTGCATGGAATGAAGTGTGCCATCTTGGAGAACCTATCCACCATAACAAAAATAGACTCATTCCCAAGTTTGGTCTTTGGAATACCACTTAGAAAATACATTGGCATACTTTTTCATGGACCCTTGGGAATTGGCAAAGACATATAATGTTCATTCATTTCTTTACCTCCTTTGAATTTCTAACAAATCAAAAATTCCTTCATAAATTTTCAAACTTTAGTTATCATACGAAGCAAAAGATAGTGCCTACCCATAAGTTCCAATGTTTTATCCTTGTCCATATGACCTACCATGCCACCACAATGTTTTTCAAACAAAATTTTCTTCCTAAAATTATAATTAGGAACACATACCTTCCCAATTTTTAAATAACAATTTATCTTGAATATGATAGTTCCTTCATTGGTCTATCCTACTCAACAATGATTCCTTGAGGCTCCTCCAAACCTACCCAAAATCACAATCATATTCATACAAATTACCAAAATCACCCATATCTTTTAAATGAGGCATACTATAATTCACTGCATGCATCCTAGATAATGCATTAGCCACCACATTGGCTTTTTCACATTTTTGTTTGAACATAAAATTGAACTCTTGTAATTGTGTAACTCACTTCATGTGTTTAGCTCTAAACTTCTTTTGGAAATTTATAAACTAAAATGCTTTGTGATCTATATCATTAAAGTGAACTCCTTGGACAACAAGTAATGCCTCCAGTGTGTGATTAGTTAAAGAATAGAATACAAATCCTTCTCATGTATGCTATACTTTTTCCTTGACTAATTCAACTTTTCTGAAAAACAAAGCAATAGGCCTACCTTCTTGTGAAAGCGTCTCACCAATGGCAAGTCCACTTGCATCCACTTCCACCTAAAAAAACTTCTAGAAAGTAGGAATTGCAAGCACCAATTCACTAGTTATTTTTTCTTTTAGTAAGTCAAAGATCCTTTGGGTTCCATTAGCCCACCTAAAATCTTTATTTTTCTTTAACAAAGCAAACATAGGGTAATAAATACCACAACAATTTTTAATGAACCTTCAATAAAAACCTACTAAACCAAGGAATGATCTTACCTTCCCAACATTCTTAGAAGTTGGCCAACCCCTAATACCCCTCACCTTGGTGGCTTCCATCTAAATTTGGTTTTTATAAACCACTACACCCCCAGATATATAGTCTACTTAGAATTTTATCAAGGAAAAAGATTTTCTTAGCCAAATTATAGATATATATTATAAATAGATAGCTAAACTAGTCCATGACCCTTTAGGGCTTGACCATGGAATGCTAAATTATATTTTCTTCATATCCCTATATTCGGTCAACAACATAATCATCATCATCATCCTAGCCTTATCTCAATAAAATAAGGTCAACTACATGGGTTTTTTTTGTCATTTGAATCTCTAGAGAGCTAGATCTTTTTTTATTTGCAATTTACTCGTATGATCTTTAATCGTTTTTCCCATATCTTTTTTGGTTTTTCTTTCTTTTTAGTCTACAATGTAATGCTAAATAATATTCCCAAACTTTTCATCCTATATTTTACACATATTTTTAAGATTTAATACTATGATTTAATTTTTTGAAAAGGAAAAGATTCTTTCCACTTAATTATAGATATATATATATATTAATTTATATATTCAAACTAGTAGTTTAGCCCTTTAGTATTGTTTTTTAGGCAAATGGAAATTCAAATGGTAGCACAACCCTTACCCACAAAACAAGGTACATGTGACTCATTAAATAGATGTTCAACCATAAAGCTACTCCACCGTTACTGCACCTTATAAGCCAAGGCACAAACCACACACCCTTCTACCTTGAAACATTATCTGGCTTTTTCTACTTTTTTAAAAAGAAAAATCTTAGAATATACGTGTCTTCCCAACAGCGGCAATAACGCGTGAGACTTCTAGCCTTTCGTTTTTGCTCCCATCTACTCGAACTTTTACCTTTTCACTTCACTGAAATAAACTCGTCCGTACCCTGACCTGTCAAAAAATTTGAAATTGCCTTATTGGGCATATTGTTCTACGCTTCTCTGGAAATTTCTTCGCTGCTGACAGCAGTCACAGGCCTAGCAAATAGGAACCACAAAGGGGCCCTTCCCTGGCCCGATACTGCAATTTCCTCCGTTCGTTATTTCTTTGTACGGTTCTGTGCTGTCGCTACTGCAATTTCCTCCGTTCGTTATTTCTTTGTACGGTTCTGTGCTGTCGCTACTGCAATTTCCTCCGTTCGTTATTTCTTTGTACGGTTCTGTGCTGTCGCTTTGTCTTTGCCACGTTTAACATCATCAAACATGCTCTTCGGTTCTGGTCCTATATTGCTGCTGCCTTCGTTTGTTTCCGTCCTCTTGGTCTACTATTAGTAATAGTACTATCAAGCTCTTTCTTTCCTTTTCACCAACATGCCAAAAACGCGGTTGCAGCTCAGCAAAATAGAAAACAGGTCTCGAAGGAATGTTACATTCTGTAAGCGCAAAAACAGTCTTCTCAAGAAAGCATTCGAGCTCAATGTTCTGTGTGATGCGGAAGTTGCAGTGATTATTTACTCCGACTCCGGAAAGTTCTACCAATTCTCCAATCCAATGTGAGTGCGTCAACTACTTCATTGCGCATGCTCTGTTTTCCGATCTTTGCTTTCCTTAATTTAATATGTGATTCGCTGCTGCTTTGACTGATTTCTTTCAAGCAGGTTATTGCTCCTTGAGTAGCAGATTCGCCTATTTTTGACATCTGCTTGGCTTGCCCTTTAACCAGAAAATTTTTGAAAACATGATAGGGTTGTAAAGTTTCTTGCTTCTCTGGCTTCGTTAGGGTTTTATTTTTTTTAAAGAAAAAATTGTATACAATAAAGGCCTAAAGCATGTTACAAGTGAAAGGGCAGAAAATTGATTTTTTTATTTTTTATTTGGAAAAACGGGGCTCTTGGATTTGTTGCAGCTAGCAGATCGTTGTATAGCGAAACACCGTTGGAGTTTACTGGTTCACCATGCACATCCCATTGCCATTTTACCATCATGCCAATTAGAAATTTGAGTTCTTCTGTTGAATTTCTTGTCATTTATTTAATGTTTAAGTTTTGTAATTTTATAAATATAATAAAATATGTTCTTTGTATAGGATGAATACAATATTGGCAAAATACAAATTTTGTTATCATTATGGAATGGATGTTGATACAGAAAAGGTACGAATGTTCTTTTGTTTGCTTAAGACTATTCATGCTATAACTATTATATGGTACTTTTGTGATTAACCTTCCTGATCATTTTTGTTAGTCACAAAAGATTCAATTTCCATTTTAAAAAATATAGCATAACCACATACATTTTAATTTAAGTGGTAAAGCTTTTTGTGCGTACCTGAAAACATTGCCAAGAATCTAAGTCTTAAAAGTTCGATTTGACTTTTCTTATCTATCCAAGGTAATTCTATACTGTTAATAGTTTTTTATTAAGAAAATCTGAATTCTATGAAGTTAAAATCTTCACCAGTAATTTTCTAAGATGTAGATATTGAAAACAGAAAAATTCAGAATGCACAGAAAATGAAAGAAATATCAATTAATGAACCTATATTAAAATTCATCAAAAACCCAACCTATACATGTTACAGTACCGAAAATATCTCATATATAGAACTACAAAATGAGACTATTAAACATCGGTAAGATGAAAATAAAATTATTGAATGCTTTTAAATTCCCAATGGAAATTTAATAAAAAACAATCTCCACCTTGAGCCAAAATTGTCTTTTGCAAAGATTTTGGTAGAATTATTCAGCTACTTTGAGTTGAGTTGTAAGAAGGCCATACATTTTTTAGATTTTTTTTGTAGAAACAACTTTCCCCCCCCCCCCCCTTTTTTTCTTTTTTCAAAATCCTTTTTGAATTTATGCTCATATGCTTTGAGTTCTCATGAAATGTTGCATCTTGTACAAAAAATATAGCACCTTATTGTCCTTAAAAATTGAAACCTTCTCTTGAATTCATTCAATCCTTCTATGACACTCTTTAGTTCAATCTCCTCTTTTAGAGGTCGAAGTTGTAATAAACTTTATCTACATTGATAGAGTACAACCTGGACTTTCAAGATGGGGAATGTGTTACAACTTGAAATATTTTTTTTAACAATATTTACCTCCCAAAATATATATTCAAATTAGAGCTTTATAACTCAATATTGACCACTAAAATTGAACTCATAACTTGAAGTTACCAAATTAAGAGTTTTACCCACTAGGCTAATCCCTCATTTTTAACTTGGACTTTCAAGAGATAGGTCCTCCTATCATAACTACTTAGCCTAATGTAGATTTTATTTTATCTAAATCATTGGCAAATTTTAGATCACAATAACCTATAGTCTCCTTTTTACTTTTGCTATAGTAAACATGCACTTTAGTTGTACCTTTATGTATCTAAGAATCTAGTTTACTAGTTCAGGATGTGTTTGATAACTCTAATTAGGCTTGAATTTAGCCTTTAATTTGAGTATGGTAAGGTAGAGTAGAAACTTAATTAACTTCTTGCCACCTTTAAACTATCCCTGAAAGCTAAGAGTATATATTTCTCCTTCTTGGTAGCAACTTATAAGTATTTTAACTTATTTTTGAATTTTAGATAGGACTTGAGTTGCTGGATATAATAGATTTTCATTTTGAGGTTTTTCTTCTAGATTAAGATTAATAATGAAATAGATGGTTCTAATTATAAAATTTATTAATCAATATAAAATTATAATTATTTTCAAATATCAAAGAAGTCATACAAAATAGGGTTAGGGTTGTTCTGGAAGTAAAATATAATTAACTGGCATTGGATACCAAATAATTCTGTCATAATTCGCATAACTCATAACTTTATGAGATGCAAGGTATTGTAAGTTAAACATACAATAAGTGGATACAAATATGAAAAATAACTTGTACTGAAAAAATACTAATATCTTATGTTTGATATTCCTCTATAATTCTTCCAATATGTCATGTTTGCTGTATTTTTTGAGGTGTATGTAGATTTAAATTTTAGATTTCAATGCATCTCCCCCTTTTTTTAAAATTTTTTTATATAACCTGTATATTAAATAATATTAAATAAAATATAATGCAAGTATTTTGATTTTTTAAAAAATAATTAAAGGTAGGAACCTTGTAAAAGTAGGACTTTGTAAATAAACTCATAGTTTAACTCTTGCATCAGGTAAACAAAGCTAAATCCTACAAGGCATTAGTTTGAGATTTAAGAATCCCCTTACTCCTTTCTATCTACAGGGCCTTTGAGAATGAGCCAAAATTCATAACCTGTAAAGATTATTTTAAAGCCAGAGTGTGACAAGTATTTGGAATTTTATTTTGTTTTATTTCAATAATCACATTACCTTTAAAAAAATTTTATGCCCATGTACTTTTAAAGTTTTAAGAATGTATTTACAAAATGCATTCAATTTGGAATTTTGCTTAATGATGCCGGGGCACGCATTTGACTGACAGATTGGTACGGATGACAAGGATAAAGCTGAAAATTTACTTAGCAGGATCAAGTTACTTAAACAAACACAAAAGTAGGCAAGAAAAAATTAATTTGTCCGGATTTTGGTGATGTTAGCTAGAATACTTTGTATCACGGCTGAAGTTTTGGTACAGGAATATTATGGGGAGGATCTGGATTCGTTATCTACCACGTCGCTAGGCCGACTTGAAAAAAAGCTTCAAAGTGCAAGACGAAGGGTTTTGAATCGCAAGGTTTGAGGATTTTGCGGTTAATATGGTTTTTTCCCAGAACTGGTGTAATTGTTTAGGGCTTAATAATGAGGTTTTGCTTGCAGATCAAACTGTTGTATGAGGAAATCCATTTATTGGCAGACGAGGTGAATACTTTTGTGATTGTACGCAATCTCTTGTAGTTAACAGAAGTAGCTCTAGATTCTCTTTGCCAGTTTCTTTCAGTACACCAAAAAAATTAACAGGTTCATTTTGTAACTGACTGTAGGTACACAATAGAAACCTTGAAAACAAAATCCTAAAAGCCCAAGTAAGTATTCGAACGTTTTCCAGGAGAAAACTTTTCAAAAAATTTTTAAACATGATTTTTGTTTCTGATTCATGTCGTTACAGCTAAGGTGTTCTGATTCGACCCAGCAAACAATTACCTGAACGAAACAATACTGGACCAATGCTTTCAGGAAGAAAGAAATTAAAGGGATAATCCAACGATGAAGTAACATGTATAATATACCCTAAATATTGGGTTTAAATAACTGGGAGCCAATCTCTAGACCTAATTACTCTGAACAGGTCATATCGAAAATCTCTGTAAATATAAATTTCTGTAAAATCCTTTGTAAGCTGCTTTCTTTACAGTTTAGAAAATTGAAGCAAAATCTTTTTAATACATGAAAAATAAAATAAGTTAAATCAATGATTTGTATTAGTTTGGAGAGATTTCAGTTTTAGCTATTTCCATAGCATGTTTTAATGTAGACTGTTCATTGAGTTTAAATAGTTATGTTGTGGTGATACATTTAGCATTAATTTTGTAATATATTGTAAGCATGAGCTTGTTAAAGTTAAATTAAAAGTCACTGATATTTATAGATAGAGGATTTTTGGGTAGGTATGTAATTTTTTTTTAAAATCACTATGAAATTCATTAGTCAAGGTTTTAAGATTTTCTATGTGAATGGTATTTGTGGGCATTTTAATATGTGAAGCCCTAAGTTATTTTAGCATTTCTCCTTTAAATGTCATCTTCAAATATCTTAGATGGAGGATATATCAATGTTTGCTTTCAAAATGCCATCTTAATAGGGTAGGGTACCTAGCTTTGTAGTGCTAATAATGTGTCACAACCAAAAATTTGCATAGGTTTAATTATTTAATGATATGAGATGTATTTGAGTAGGTTGATTCTAATGTTATTACTATTATTGCTATTATTACAAAACTTAATACAATTTGCTTGTTAGAGTATTTTGTTAAAGTTTTGTTTCTTTCCTTTTACTATTGTTGGAGCTTACTCATATATCTTTTATATATTTTATAATTAAATGTTGAAATCTAATTATGCCTCACAGTTTTTCTTTCTATTAGGTATCATACATTTACAAGTATTTAGCTATACATTATTTATTGTTTACATACATTCAATTATGCATATTTTATTCTATATTATGCACATTTAGTATATATATTTTATTCTTATTGATGTAGACTATGCCTCAAGAACCTAGTTTGAAGCCAAACACCACAAAATCTCATAGTTGAAACAAGAAAAGAAACAAAGCTCTCTATTCTTGCTTGAAAATATGAAGATTCATACAAATGCTGGAAACATACAACATCTGAGGACATACAATACCTAAGATCCCCACGTCACTCTCTCTTCCACAAGGCCTAGAGCTATACAATAATGACTCTTCTCACTCCCTCACACACATTTGCCCAAGATGGATGACAATAAGAACAAGAGTGCTCAAGAAGAGCTAAACTCTCTCTCAAGCCACTTAACCTTTCTCTCTAGAGGTTCCTACACTTGGAAGAGCTTTCTTCTCATCTATACCTTGAGACTAGAATTTCTCTCAAAAGTAGCCTACCCAAACTTTGGTCTTTATGCATTTTGATAGCTTTTTGGATGATTGTTCATCTCCCCTTGACACCTAAAATTCAAATTAATATCTATTAGAGTCCACTTGAGAAGATATCTTTTTTCTTGGGAAGATGTATTTCTCGAGACCTGATCATGCATAGTAGACATCTTTGACCTAGGAAGGCATCTTTTCAAAGATTGGCCATTCATAGAGAAGACATCTTTTAGCCACAAAAGACTTTCACCTACATAAGACATCTTTCTCTTAGAAAAGATGTCTTTTTTGTTAAGGCTATTCATAAGGACATCTATTCTAAAGTTTGGGATATCCAAACATTACCAAATAGGTCTCCATTGATCTTGAAATATCTCATATGTTTCAAAACATTCCCAAACACACCCAAAACATGTTAAATCTTAAGGAAAAAACACAACATCATTTAGGGAATTATATGATATCCTTATAACTTATTATGCTTATGTTATTATATAATATTCTATTCATGGAGCATTTTGAACCCTAACCTAATTTAGGCTATATTCTCCATCACTTTGTGTCACCAAATTGGAATTCAAACTTCATTTTTAATTATAATTAAATATTGTATAAATTAGCTTTGTTAAGAAAGTACCTTAGGATAGTATCCTACCTATGATCTATCTTATCGATGTATTTGGGATGTTTAAAAATGTTGGTTTTAATCCTTAGTTTACCACAATTGGAGTTACAATTCTTGAGATATTACATTTCTTATTTGCTAAAAATCCTATAAAATTTTTAGTATTTGAATTGTATGGCTATGATAAGTTATGCTTAGATAGGATTTTGACATATAGACATGTTATTAGAATATACTCTTAACTTAAGGCATAACCATTAGTTTTTAACTTAATTTATTAGTACTTATATAGTTGTGATGGTTCAATAAATTGTTGCAACTCTTTGAGAAGGATAAAAGACTGCAAGTTCTCACTTTGTAATATAAGTGTAGAACAATAAGTAAATATGAAACATAGAACAACAATGGAACAAGGTAAACAATGATGAATAAAGATGGTATAAGAAACATGAAAAAGGTATCAAGGAACAAGGAACAATAGATATGTTGGAAGAAGTTAGCAACAAGAAGTACAACAAAAGAAAGAAGTTATGATCTATAGATTCATAATAACGATCCAAGAAACCAAAAAGGTTATCAAGTTGTTTGTAAGCAAAAGAAGTGAGAAAGGATCCAATTTCCTAAATGGGAAGAGAAGATCCAAGGTGAGAGATTCATAACCTAGTCCAATTTCCTAAGGAAGAAGAGAAGATCATCTATAAGAGGGATACACTATGAATAAGGTGCTAGTCCCTAACAGGCCAAGCTATGGATCATTGAAGGAGTCCAAGAAGAGCCCAGTCCACATAAGATTGACCAATAGGAAAAATTTTTAGAAGACTTGTCATGAGTAATAGGCAAAGGCAAACATTGTAAGATGTAGCTAAAGAAGAAGAATATGTTACAAAAAAGTATTTCATAAAGTTCAGTGAAGTTAAGTCAGTGTTAGTGATGACTTAATAAAGTATGAGAGAATTTTATGAAGTTAAGTTTAGGATGAATTTAATAAAGTACAATGAACCAAGTCCAAGTACTAGAGTTCATAATATATTGAGTTACAAACCCTAGTCATAAATATATTATATCTTACGATGGAGAAGAAAATATGAATGAAAAGAAGATGCATAGCTAGAAAGAGCAACATTACTGAAACATAAGAAGTTCTTAGCAAGATAGGACTTAGAGATATAGCAAGCTCAAAGATGATGTTATAGATTACCAAAAATAAGGAACAAGTATCAAGTTACAGAATTAGTACAACATAACTCTATTCATCATAAGATGATTTGTAGGTAGTCAAATCAGTAAGACTTATGATACTCAAAACTACCAAGGATTACAAAGAGCAATCATCAATATGAAGAAAGCTATGATCTTACATCTTCATGATATTGATAAAATTGTTAGTTATGAAAAGTGAGTCTTCTTGTAAAATATCTTGAGGCACCAATGTTGTATCATGAACATAATGAAATATAAACATAACCAAATCTTAACATGGTATCAAAGCACCAGTAGAAGAGATTACAACTTAGTGTGAAATTCAAAGGATTTCACAATGGATAAAAGGAAAGAAGTAAGAAGACTAAATGCTATAAAGCTTCAATTAAGAAAGGTAAGTCCATTAGAGAGTCACTAAGAAATAGTAGTGGTGGACCTATGCAAAGATCCATTGAAAAAATAAATCTAAAGTATCTTCTATAAATTGAATTTGAAAAGACATGTATAAGGGGAAACGATGCTTTAGAACCTTTGATGAATCGTGATATTGGGATCGTGATATCGCATCCATGATATTGGGTCTACCATATCAGAGCCTTCCAAGCGATATCGGGCATTCGATATCAGGCATCCGATATTGGGACTTGCCTCATTGCCTATAAATAAGAGGTGGGTGCACTTGGTTTGGCAATAGATTAGTTAGACCCTTACCAAAAATCTTTCCTTTTCTTCCTCTTAGAGTTAGAATTATTTCTGTGTGCCCACAGTAGGAGTCATAAAGTGAACGAATCTTTATTCGAGCATTGTGTACCTGAGCACACCTTGTGTATGACAATAAAGATGAACTTTGTGATAAACCTTGCAGCATTTAGAATAGACTAATTAATGTTAATTACTGTTACCTAATTCTTTCCTTAGTTAATTAATGTTCTCTCTCTCATCCTACAACTATCCTAAGTAAGCACACTTAGTATGACCACTTTGAGCATGCGTGTAACGCTTGGTAACCTAGTAATGATTAGCATTTGGTAATCCTAGTAGTGTTTCACTGGTTCAAGATGTGTATGGAAAGTGAGAAGGGATGCTAGTGTTAGGACTAGTTAAAGCATAGTTGAGTAGTTAAATTAAATTAGTTACTTAGTTATCTCTCTCTCCTCCCTTTGTGGCACAAGGACATAAAAACATATAAAACTATAAATATCATGTACCTCAAGTTTACTTAACCATAAAATCATGCTATACAAGTAAGCTTGGGAAGAAAACAATTGACTAACCCATCCTTGTTCTACAAAGGTGCATAAGCACTTAGTCCTTGGAATTCAACCAGATCGTGCATGGACGCTCGTATTCATATGGTTGAGAGTAGGGATACCTCGCTGCTCATCATTGGCACTGTTGCTAGCGAATTTGTTGGTTGTGTGCTAGTTAGAACTTAGGAAATCTTCACATCATTGGAACAAACCCTTATGGTTGGTTATCTTACAAATAGTGAAACAAAGAGTATTGCACACTGAATAGACAATTATGCCTCCTTCTTACAAGAGTGTTTTAGCGCCTAGGTTTGATATAGGGAACAATCAGAGATGTAGTACACGTGATAATCCGCTAGTCCCTCAACAGTTTCCTGTGGTATATGTTCATCCTGATGAGTGTACACCAAACTTTACCTTTATCCTCCACCAGGATGAACAACTACATTGGCAGGATTTAGAAGGTAACATAGTGTTACCTCTTGATCGCTCAGTCTTGGGCATGCTCCTTCATGATCTCACATGAATTGATATGCATGACTTACAGGTAGAGTATGTTGTGCACAATCATGACTCGAGAGAGTATCGATCCATGGAGGCACAATGTCAAAGGGATTTACAATAGGAGAGATGTCATGAATCCATGAAAGGAAAGTTATCTCAGAATGTCCTGTATGTCATAAGTAAAAATGAGGGTGGTGAACCTACCTCAGGAAGTCTCCCACATAATGATGTTTCTCCCGTTGACTCCAGTCAAGGGGTTGCGTATTAGAATCTTCACTCAACTATCTATAACTCGGATTCTAGTACTAATAGACATAAAGGATCTGAAAAAGGAACACGAATGCATGACAAAGATGGACATTCTGATTGTAACCACAATTGAGGCCGCGACCATCGAAGAGAAGGTAGCAGGCACTGCCATGGTGATAGCTTTCCTCCTTCTTCACCTTCATCATCTCCTTCACCCTCTCCTTTAGGATCCGAACATAGTCATAAAGAAAAAGACCATGAAGATAAAGGTAGGCAAGCTAGGAGTCATAGACAAAATAGTCAAGAAAGGCAACGAGGACATTCTAGAGAATCATAGCATAGAAGAAGGGAAAGTAGGGAACAACATAGGCATCATAGACACCATAGACGAGACGATCACAATGAATTCCTACTCACTACTTGAAGTATGCAAGATATAACTAAGGCTGTTAGAGTTCTAACAAGGCACCAAAAAGATAGTAGGATCAAGAGACTAGACATGAACAATATCCCACAATTTGAAGGGGGATACAACGTTGATCCTCAAAATCATCTACAAGAATTTCATGATGCATGTGCCTTACAAAACATAGAAAAAAATGGCAAAAACTAAAGTTGTTCCCATGGAGACTAGTCAAAGAAGTGGAGAGCTGGTATCGATCCTTAGAATTGGAATCCATTTTTAGGTGGAGTACCATGTTAGTATTGTTCAACGATAAGCACCAAACGTACTCTCGAGTGTCCAACCTGAAAAAGCAAATCCAAGGGTGGAAACAAGGAGAGCATGAACCCTTGGATGCTACCATGGGCCAATATTATGCACTGTTACATCATTGTCCTGGCCATGGTTATTCACAAAGGGATCAACTATGCGATCTCATAGATGGGCTTAAGCATGAAACACAAAGAACCCTTGGGACTTATGCCCAAGGAAGACTATTTGAGCTTAGGGCCCATCAAGTATAGAGATTATTGGAGCAAGTTGTTAAAGAGGAAGGTGAGCTAAGGAAAAGAGAGAGTGCGGAGAAATAGAATAGAGATCCTTCCCTTTAAAAGAAGGGAGTAAGATTTTGTGAAGATGAAGAAGAGTCACCACTCAAAGAGATGGTGAATAGGAAAACTATGCCTATTCAAAAGTTGGCATAGAATGTATCAGCAAAGGTAGACTGAATGTGGGACTCCCTAGATAATAGATTTCAAACCATTCTCAAAATAGTAGAGGAGTCTAGAGAGAAAGGTAGTGCTTGCAAAAAGAGAAAAAAGAGAGAAACTGAATATGCACGTAACCAAGGTAAGGGTAAAGTTGCCGTCATCGAAGAGGTTGTGGATTCAGATATAGAAAATGATAGTGGATGCGAGATATGCCAATATGACCATCCTAAGGGATGTTGCCCTATAATCTTACATCTGCAAGATTTTGGGGTGTATGCACTCAACCCATGATTAAATAGAAGGTAAAAACCCTGAAAGTTACCTTATCTTTAAGGTAACCCAAGATAGTTCCACCAACCCTTAACGTATTATCTAAGTGGAACTCCACCAAAACCAATTGAGTAGTATCAATAGTGGCATCACCCACAATCATAGGGAATGCCACCACCATGGCGACAGTATCCTTACCGTCAACCTAACCTATATGAATATTACATGCCGCAACCAATCTCTCCACATGACTCTACTGGTCACATCACTCCTCAACCTCACTACCAAGCCTGTGAGTATTATAGGACTCCCTCTCCTAGGGGATATGTTCTACAAGCATACCATCCTTCTCATTTAGCTACATCTCTTCTACCCTTAGCTTCATTAGTACCTACTCCAGCTATGCAAGGTGAGCTCCTTGCCCAGTTGCAGCAATGTAATGCTACAAGGGCTGTTAACTCTCTATCTACTGTTGGTTCTGACAACTGCATGAAGAAAAGACCTTTTTTTAGAACCAACAGTCCAACTAGTCCTTGCAACCACAAACGACTAATCCCTTAGATGCCTCATTACCAATCAAAACTTCGAAACTTCCTTCAGACCAAACATTGCGCCCAATGCATACAATCATGTTAACTCATGCCGTCACCAATTGGATAAAAGCTGGCCATCTTCCTAGGAAATTCTTTGATCCTGGGAGTCCTCTTATATATCTATAGATCGCTGGGAATGAGTCATGCAAAGGTCTTTTAGATTTGGATTTTGGTGTCAACTTAATCTCTGAAGAAATGTACAAAGCCTAGAACCTACCTCCACTAAAAAAGAGTAACATTCATCTAGAGCTGGCCGACTAGTCCATCACTATCCCATTATGACTGGTGGAGGACATTGTTACCACTATTTGTGGATGGTCGTATCCAATCGATTTCCTAGTGATTTAGGTCAACAATGGTAAGGGGAACTTCCCAATCACTATGGGAAGAGCATGGCTAAGCACAATCAATGCATGCCTAGGAATCCATGATCTTTTCCTAGAAATATCCAAGGAAAATACATTTGGAAAGAAGAATAAAGTTCCATGCATCACATACAGTGACACAAGGTGCAATTGTGTGCCGAAGTCCTGGTTTGTACAATGTTTAACATTGCCCACATGCAACTAGTGTGCATAAGTAACCAACATACAAAGATGCTTGTATGTGGTAGCCACAAGATAGGAAGACACCCAGTGGCTGATAGCTTATCAAGAGAGAAATTCAACTATATGCATGAAACCAAATGAAGCTTTGACTTGTGCTTATATCGATAGCATAGATACATTAGAGCAAGTCCATCGCCAACTTCCAAGCCCTAACATTGGAAATATCAACTGGGGGAAGTTGGAAATTCTTGATAAGTTTAAGCAAGAGCCCCTTGAGTTAAAACCATTGCCCATCGGTATGGAATACACATTCCTCAAGAATGGAAAATCGATAATTATTAACACTAAGCTCACTCCTAAACAAAAAGAGAGAATGCTAAAGGTAATAAATAAATGGTCAAAAGCCTTTGCTTGGTCATATCTTGAATTAATAGGAATAGATCCTTGGATATGCCAACATAGAATTTAGACTAACCCCTCCATGAAGTCTCAAAGACAATCGTAGAGGTGACTTAACCTAAAGCTTAAGCAAGTCGTTAAGGAAAAACTTGAATAGCTTCTAAAAGCTAGGTTCATATACCCCATTTATGATAGTGAATGGGTTAGTCCCTTAGTTATTGTGCCCAAAAATAAAGGTAAATGGAGGGTGTGCATAGATTTTAGGCTATTGAATATGGAAACATTCAAAGACCACTTTCCGTTGTCATTCATTGACCAAGTATTAAACACCATTGCAGGGCATTGCTACTATAGTTTTTTGGATGGGTACAGTGGGTACAATCAAATATAAATAGCTAGAGAAGACCAATCCAAGACTATGTTCACCAATCCTTGGGGAACATTTGCATACAAATAGATGCCATTTGGCTTGTGCAATGCCCCTGCAATGTTTTAACGATTAGCTCTAAGCATATTCTAGTAGCATATAGGAAATGGTGTGGAGGTCTTCATGGACAACTTATCCACCTACGGAGAAAAATTTGATCAAGCCTTGGACCAGTTAGAGCAAGTACTAAAATGATGTGTAGAAATCAACTTAAGGCTCAACTAGCAAAAAAGCCATTTAATGGTCCAAGAAGGCATTGTACTAGGGCATAAGATATCACAAATAGGGATAGAGGTGGACCTTGAAAAGATCAAAGTTATCCAAAGAATTACTCGACAACCTAAAACTGTAAAAGATATTTGGTCATTCCTTAGACACACTGGCTATTACAGATGCTTTATTGAGAACTTTTCAAAGGTTGCAAAACCATTGGTTGAACTAACGAAAAAGGACATACCTTCCGAATGGACTAGGGAATGCGAATTAGCTTTCCAAACTTTAAAATAGAAGCTCATAGAAACGCCTATTCTATAAGCTTCTAACTAGTCCAGACCATTCCATATAATGACTAACGCATCCAAATATGCTTTAGGAGTCATACTTACATAGTTAGATGGACAAAAATGTCCTTATTACATCCACTATGCAAGTAGGAGTATTGTTGGTGCACAGCTTAACTACACTACAATAGAGAAAGAGTTAATGGTTGTAGTGTTTGCACTAGAAAAATTTAGGCACTATGTATTAGATTATAAGGTATTTGTACATACAGATCATAGTGCAATATGGTTCCTAATGAATAAACCAACGATGAGTCGTTGCATTATATGATGGCTTGTAATCTTATAGGAGTTCAATCTTATGATGATTCATCATAAAGGCACCAAGAACGTAGTTGTTGATCATTTATGTCAGTTGTGATGGGACAACAAAGAGGATGAGTATCCCATTTCTGATCATTTCCCTGATGAACTCCTCTTTGCAGGTGTAGTAACTAATTAATTGACCATGGAGACAAATTGGTGTAGTAGTATTTTCACCTATCTCCTTACACAACAAACACCACAAGAGTTAGCCACTAAAAAGAAACAACAGTTTCTTCACTAAGCTAAGTATTTTATGTAAATCAATGGGCAACTTTATAAAGTATGTCTTGATGGGTTGGTTCAATGGTGCATTCCCGATATAGATCAATTATGAGTTCTCCAAGATGCTCATGAGGGTCATTGTGGGGGTCATTATGCTGGGAGACGAATAGCCATTAAAATCTTGCTTGCAGGATATTATTGGCCTATTTTGTAAGGAACTTGAGGATGAGTTTTCATTCAGTCGTGGGGGGTATGATGAACCATGATATCATATTCTTGATATTGGGTCTATGGTATCAGAGCCTTCAAAGTGATATCGGGCATTTGATATTGGGACCTGCCTCGTTGCCTATAAATAAGAGGCAGGTGTACTTGGTTTGAAAATAGATTAGTTAGACCCTTACCCAAAATTTTTCCTTTTCTCCCTCTTAGAGTTAGAATTATTTCTGTGTGCTCATAGTAGGAGTCATAAAGTGAATGGATCTTTATTTGAGCATTGTGTACTTGAGCATACCTTGTGTACGACAATAAAGATGAACTTTGTGATAAACCTTACAGCATTCAGAATAGATTAATTAATGTTAATTACTATTACTTAATGCTTCTCTTATTTAATTAATGTTCTGTCTCTCACCCTACAACTCTCCTAAGTAATCACACTCAGTATGACCACTTCGAGCATGCATGTAACGCTTGGTAACCTAGTAATGATTAGCATTTGGTAATCCTAGTAGTGTTGCACTAGCTCAGGATGTATATGACAAGTGAGAATGGATGCTGGTGTTAGAACTAGTTAAAGCATAGTTGAGTAGTTAAATTAAATTAGTTACTTAGTTATCTCTCTCTCCTCCCTTTGTAGCACAAGGACATAAAAACATAAAAAAAATATAAAAATCATGTACCTCAAATTTACTTAACCATACAATTATGCTATACAAGTAAGCTTGGGAAGATAATGATTGACTAACCCATCCTTGTTCCACAAAGGTGCATAAGCACTTAGTTTTTGGAATTTGACCAGATTGTGCATGGAGAATCATATTCATATGGTTGAGTGTAGGGATACCTCACCACTCATCAACCTTCATAAATGATGAGTCATGTTTTGGTTAGTCTTTGATATCGGAGCCATGTTATTGGGTATCTAATATCAAGGCACAACCTCCAATGTTGGGGATTCGATATCACTTTATCCATGTTAGCCTATAAATACAACACTTGGATGCATGGTTTGGATATAGATTTTAGAGATAGATGAAGAGAAAGTTTTTTAGTTTGTTTCTAGTGCATGCTCGCAGTGTGATGTTAACTAATTTTATGGCATCCTTATTTGAATGTGATGTACTTGGACACGTTATATGTTTGGCAATAAAGATCAAGATTACTTCCATCATTGTAGCATTTACTTAGCTTTATTATTGTTAATTACTTAAATGCTTACTATTTTCCTTAGTTAATGTTTATCATTTATTACTTTTTATTATTTTTGTCATTAAGTAGAATGAGTAGAAGTAATCGTGAGCACTTAAGTGTAATTACTTGGTAACCTAGTAGCATTATTGTTTGGTATGCCCAGTAATGGTATGCTTGGTAATCCCAGCAGTAGTTGCACAAAGTCCAAGGCATGCATGGAAGGTTAGAAATAAATACTCATTACATGTAGGCTTGTCTAGACTTTACTTTTTTCTATTAATTATATTAAATAATTAATTTATCTATTATCTTTAGGAGTATCATAAGGCTGAAACAACATCAAGAATCATATGTCTCACTCTGGACTAAATCATATGTGACAAAGCTACCACTAGTCCAAGCAGGAAGACAACAAACTATGATCAAGGAATAATGATCTAGATGCCACAACTAGTTCCATCTATGGAATTTGATCAGATCATGTGTGAACACTTGTGATTCATATGGTTGAATGTAGGGGTACCTACCACTTATCATTAGCATCGTTGTTGAGGATGATGTTGGTTATCTAGATTAGTTATATTATACACGATCACTATGAATGCATTAATGATTTATCTTTTAGAAAATATGTAGTCACACACATCATAAACTAGCAACAATGTCTCTTTCACATGAAAGCAATAATGAATTATATGAAGAGAACATTCATTGGAGAACTAATGAGATATATATTGAAGAAAATTGGAGTGACCAACCTCATGCAAGGGTTTCATATGTTCATGACCACCTTGATTACAGTCAAGGACTACATTCACCTAAGGCAAACAATCCTTGAGGAGATGGAGTACGTCCTAGATTAGGGAGGGCCTTAATGTGTAGGGCCTTCTCAAAACCTAGAAAATATAAATCAAGGGACCATGGGGAGAACTATAAAAGCCATGGTGATTCTCTGAGTTCCTCATCTTCCTCTTCCTCTTCAACATCTAGTTCTGACAAAGATGAACATAGGTATAGAGATAAAGGTTCACTATAGGGTTGAAATAAGGATAGAAATCAACACCAAGGGAAAAATCAAAGACATAAAAATAAACATAGGCAAGATCATCACAATCATACAAATGAAAATAGAAATTTTTACTATGACATGTTTGATGTTGGTGAACTCTTGTTGGCCACTAAGAGCATGACGCAGATTACAGAGGTAGTTAAAGTACCTCATAGGCATTGAAAGGAAATTTGCATCAAAAGGATTAATATGAATAGCATTTCTAAGTTTGTGGTAGGATATAATTTTGATCTACAACATCATTTACAAGTCTTCCATGATGCTTGCATCTTACAGAACATTGAAAGTTGGTGGCAAAAGCCTAAGCTCTTTCCTAGGACACTAATAGATAACGTCGAAGTGTGGTATAGATCATTGAAATAGAATTCAATCCATCAATTGTCCACAATGCTGAAACGTTTCAATGAGAAATACCAAACCTATGCGAGGGTGATTTCACAACAAACCTTGTTAATAAAAAAGTCTATTAATGAGCTTGAAGCAAGGTTAGATAAGATGTTGGAATGAATAAATGAGAAATTTACAACTTGCATAGAAACCATAGAGGAGAGAGTAATGCAAAACAAATCAAGTGATCTCAACAAAAGGAGGAAAAAGGATTAAGAAATAGGTAAGAACACTGATAAAAAAAAAGAGGACCTAGTTGTAGAAGAAGAGGCTATAGACTCAACCACCAAAGAAGATAATGGATGTGACATTTGCCTATATGACCATCTGAAGGATTATTGCCTAGTTATGTTACATCTATATGAGTATTTGGCTTTTGCTTTGAATCCTAGGTTTGTGCAAAATCAAATGCCTAGGAAATTACCTTTCTCATAAGGTAATTATAGACAATCCAACAACCAATCGTACTATCATACTGGGCCTTCTTTCCAGCCTTAACAGTATCATCAACCATGGTGGAAAAACCCACAGTCCTAGGGGAGGCCATCACCAAATTAGCTCTACCCTTATTGTCAGTCATACCTATCCAAATATTATATTCAACAACGTGTTTTCCCAACTAGTTTTTCTTCCTCTACCTCAAATCACTACTACCACTCTCTCAAATATCATCAACCCACAACATCTTCTATGAGGTCATCACCTCACACCTCTCACCCTCTATCATATCCTCAATATTCTCATGCTCACCTTCATCACATGTCACAGCTAACAACACAAGAAGGTTTAGCATCATAACATCAATGAAAGAATGCCACTTGTGCTGTGAACATACACAGAAATGATAATGCTAGTAGATCTGCACCACAATATCAAAAATGCCCTTTCTTTAGGATGGTTCTCACATGTAAGCACAAAACTTGTGGACCTACGAACTCATCCAAACTAGCACAATGTCAATCAAGTGCAATAGCCTTCCTTTCACAACCAATGTCTTCCAATCCTACGCAAAGGCCAACATCCATTGTTACTTCAACACTTAACAAAAATGATGAATCTAGAATTGTGAAGAAATAGAAGAATTCATGCATAACTAATCCTGATAAAGAGTGCAGTTAAGGGCCAAATATCTACAAAGTTAACACAACTCCTATTTTGATCCATTGTATGTTTTAAAACCAAGTGTGTGAGCAACAACCTATCTACATAGTTGCCACTAAACTAGAAGACACCTAGTGGCTTGAAAATGAAGGTCTAACACTATTTCAAGAATGCATGGAGCATATCTTCCCACTTCTTAATTCTTGTCATTGCCAAAAGCTTAGTCATGGGGGAGATGTCCTACCCTAAAATCAAGAATTAATAAGTATTTTTCATCTTTTTTTTTACAATTTTTTAATCATTTTCTCATTTCTTGAACCAATTTTTTTTCATTATTTTCAACTTTATCCACACTTTTTTTTCATTTCCTTTGTCAGTAATCTTGTTTGTGAATAAAACAACAAGATGTAGCCTAATGAGGTGAGGGTTTCTCTATGTTGTCAAAGTCATGAGGGATTGATTATTTAGATAGTGAGGACATGTCATCCATCCATCCATCCCATTAATAAGAGGTTCTTACCATGGTCATAATGATATTCTTTTTCCATCATCAAACTAAAAATAAACTCATAATCATTGTGCCTAGATAGAAAAGTGTAGAATCAAGTGGGAATGTGAAGGGTATGACATCAAGGAAACTTGTGGAATTTCTTTGACCACTTCTATATGTTCCATAATTTTGCTAAGGTTGTAATTATATCCTTTTAGATCTAACAACAAATGGAAGTAAGAGTAAAATAAGTGCTACCTTACCATGTCATTAGAAAGACATGTTACCCATGCCTAAAGGTAGTCCTCTAGTAATGTTAACAGAGATAAAAATAAAATGAAAGAGAAAAAAATAAATTTATGAGGGTTCCACTTGATAGACATGTTACGCATGCTTGAAAGGATGGTGGCTTCTTAGAAATTGAAAAAGCAAAAAGAAAGTACCATGAATAAACTCCTTCCTTGGACAAAATGCCAAGTGATGCTACTCATTGCAATGGTTATAGTCTTATGATTGTTAATCAAAGAGATAAAATAATGCAATGTCATTGGAACATGGTTTGGACTTGGTTTGAATCTTGGAAATAAGGGCTAATGATTACTTTGACCATTAACAAACACAAGAATTAATTATGTCTATGATAAGGCACCTCATGCCCCAATTTCTACAATCCTTTCTAAAATCTATCTCATCTCATTATTCATATGATCATAACTTGTGGTTTTGTGTAACATGGAGTTATTTTCTCAAATTGGTGGTTCTAACATGTGTGTTTTGCTAAACAAGTATGCATTGCATTTAGCCCGTTTAGTGTCTGTGGACATTTTTAAGTGTGGTTATATAAGGGCAGTAAGGGTTGGAGTCCACTTCTAGAGGATTCACTTGTATAACTATTGTAACTTATACTTGTTTAACACACCCACATCATCTTGAACTTTCTAAGTGCATAAATGTCAATTTCAAAACCTTCTCTTATCATACAACCTATTTGTTCTATATCATGGATTCAGTATCCTTTTCTTACATCTTCCAAAGCTTTTAATTCCTATGATTCCATTTTCCAACATTATTAATGCCCAAATATGTATTCTCACTTATCCTATAACTTTGAACTCTACATGAAACCTTCTAACTAATCACAAGGCTTCATTTTCCATGCTAAATATCCCCATGAAATGCAATTTTAAGGGCCCCAATATTGGGTACTTAATATCGGGGAGGAGGGAGGGGTGTTGTGGTGGATCGATATAGAGTCCACAAAAAATAAAATAAGACTCATGATTCTTCAGAAATCATTTTCATCATTTGTAGCTAAGGGAGATTTTTCATTTTTCTCTCTCGACTAAGAGCTATGTGCATCCAACTTCCATACACAACATCTAGCTCCATATTACTCCAATTTTTGTGGTTTTTAAAACTATTTGATCTTGGAGTGTTTAATTTAGTTTGACAAGGGGGAGGGATGCTTATGTGGAAAACTTGTGCCAATTTTTCAAAATTTGCTATCGCTTAGAAGGTATTATAAGGGTAAGAATGTTGAAAAAATTAGGCTTTTTAATGAACAATTAGTTGTATGCATGTCAGAACCTTTAATTAACATCCATAAGGAATCATAACCATCAGTATAGGCTATACATAAGGAAAAAGAAGTCAATTTCCATGGGTTATAAAAGAAGTTAATACTTTTTTGGCATTTTTCTTGAAACTTTTCTAACTCTACAATCACATGAACTAAGAACTTAAAGAAACTAAGGATATGAGTAAGGTATAAACCTATTAATGATAAATTTAAAATACCTTAGTAACCCAAAATCCTTGAATGATTACAGATGGTCCCAAAAAGAGAAGGACAAGAAGGACCTTCATAGGGTGCAATCAAACACCTCAGAGGTGGCAGAGGCTAACTAGGAGAACAAGGCTCATCCATTGAGCATGAAGAATAGGAGGCCTAATCATTTAGCATTCATCAAGAGGCCTCTATTATAGGACAATCAATCCAAGAGGAGGTTGTAGGACCAAAAAATCAAGCATAGGTACAATGCCTCATGTTGTCCCAAGAATTCCTTCAAGACATCCAGGAGCGATCCATGTTGACCACAGTCATTATGAAAATGAACTTTAGACCATTCATGGAATTTTTCCTTGAGGAATTTAGAACTCAAATTCAAGCATTACCTTTATGGAACATTATTTCTAAATGTGGTGAATGGTACCTTGATGAGACATACCAATTTTGGCACAATAAAGATGAGGGCACCATTGTCAATGTTGATGGAATCTCTATATCTTTCTTAGTCAAGGCCATCATAGAGGCTTTGAACATACCTAATGTGGAGGCCAAAGTAGCACACCTATTCATAAGATCTGATGAAAAAAAAAGGAAGCTATGGATGAAGCAAGTATATAATAAAGAAGACAAAATATACAATGAGTTGACTTTGGAAGAGAGAATTTACTATAAAATCAGCACATGACAACTCTTCCCCATTAAAGGGCTAAATGGGATATTAACATACAAAATGAGAGGTAGTGCAATTTTGATGGAAAAATACAATGTCAATCTTTCCCAACTGTACTTGATGGAAACTCAATGGTAGTTTGAAGAAAATAAGGTAGGGAAGCCAATACTTCTATTTCCTTGCCTGATTAGGTAGCTGTGCAAGCTAGTTGGAATCCTAGGTTACACTAATGACATTCCTAGGAGGGCCCAAAATGCTTCATTCTTTGAGTTGCTTAAACCAATAACACCAAGGAAAGACCTTGGGGAAGAAAAATAATAAGAACTAGAAAAGGAGTGAGAACAAGAAGTAAAGAAGGAGCTAGAACAAGAACTAGAGCAACAGTGAGAGTTGCAAGTCCCACCACCACTGCCATAGGATTATAGGCTTGTAATGACCTAATTGTAGCAAATTTCTAAAGATCTCAATTGGGGAAGTAGGGATGAATCCAACCTCTTCCAAGTCATTGATGCTTTTGTTTATCCCATAGTCTTAGCTGATCTATCAAGGGGAAAAATTTCTTTACAATTAAGAGAAGAAACCCAATGGTCACAACAAATCTTTGGGAATGCTACATCTTTCAAAGTGGTACTTGAAACTAGAGAAGGTTCCATAGTTATGGTCATGTAGCACCAAGATGTAGTAGGTGTAGTAGAAGTTATAACAAACCACATCAAAGAATCCTTTAATGTGCCTATTGTGTCCCCGATGGACTTAACATGAATCAAAGACACACAGATGTTAGTCAAGACTTTGATGACTCCTGCAACTTATGAGGATGTGCTCTATAGATTGCTACAAACTAGGCAGGTCATGAAAACCCTCTTTGATATTCCTAGTGATGTCATTGTAGTTCAATTTGACCTCATAGCCATTAAAGAAAAACTAGTCATGGAAAAGACCAAGGTAGAGCATGCAGAAGTAGAGGTACACTAATTGCAATAAGAACTCATTACCTTGAGGGTGGAAAGAAGGGATCCTTCCCAATTCATTGCACCTAAGCAATTAGAGCAATTTTAAATAGAGTAGTTGGGCCAATTGATTAAGTAGAATAAAGTAGCTAAACAAGAAAAGAAGAAAGCAGTTTGGAATGCCTCAGTTACCAAAGCCCAAGCATATGCTCATGTAAAGGCACTGACTACTTTCTAGAAGGAAAATAAGCATCTTATTGTTGATAATGCAAGGTTGACCACCATTGAAAAGCAGAAAAACATCTTGGAGGAGACTATCCACCAATTGAGGGAGTAACTGGTGAGGGTCAACTAGGACACAAAAAGATTAAGTAGAGAGAATTGAATCCTCTCAATGGTGGAGGTATATGCCATACGTTAAAAGTATGTAATTGAGATAAGCACATGGTAGAATGAGGCCAAAAATCATGCAAAGTTGAAAGAGAACTTTTGGAACTAGATTGGCATGTACAAGCAAATTAATGAGAAAGAAATTAAAATGGCAAAGGCTTGCATTAGTTCCATGTCAACACAGAATCTTGACTAGCAACCCATCCTAGATAGCTTTTCCCTAGTCCACCAAGAAGAAGTAAAAAACAAGGACATCTAGATTAAGGATTTGAAGGATTACATGCATTGGTTGACCTTCATTATGCTAACTTTGCCATGTTAACAATAGGTTAGCGTAGAAATGAACTAGAAAAACAAGTAGCGACCACTTATGCTTTATATAAGAAAGAGTTTGTAGATAGAAAGGATGTTCTACAGAAACTTCATGTGGAAAACTTAGAACTAGAAAAAATTAAGGCTTGCTACCATGGAAAAAGAGATATGGATTCAGACCTAGCCAAGAGACTAATAGAGTATCATGAATTGAGAGAAAAGATCAAGGATTTTGAGAAGGAATAGAGGCAGTTCGCAATGAAGTATGTGAAAGCTAATAAGATGTTCCTACAACTACCATGTTCATGGGATGTACCAACTCTAGCACACATTGGATCATCAACCTAGATGGTGCATGATCCAAGAATGGAGGAGGAGAAGTTATAGGAAATCTTGAACTGTTACAAATTCCAAAATGTTGACAACAAAGGAAAGTAGCCAATGGAAGAGCCATCGCTTATGGGAACTACATAGCTTTCCAAAATTTGTTATTTTGTTGTGTTTTGTCCATTTTTTGTAAAACACCATTGTGGCATGAAAGAGTCAATTTCTGTGTTAGTTAATAATCCCATACCTTCCCAATATTTTGTATAGAACTTGTTCCTCATTTTTTAAACTTAATGATGAGTTTCCATTCAATTGTGGGGGTATGATGAGTCATGTTTTGGTAAGGCTTCGATATCAGATATCTGATATCGGATTCACATTATTAGGTATATGATATCAGGGCACAATCTCTAATGTCAAGGATCCGATATCGCCTCATTTGTGCTAGATTATAAATACAACACTTGGGTGCATGGTTTGGATATAGATTTTAGAGATAAACGTAGAGAAAGTTTATTAGTTTTTTTCTACTACATGCCCATAGTATGATGTTAGGTGATTGTATGACATTCTTATTCAAATGTGATGTACTTGGACATGTTACATGTTTGGCAATAAAGATTGAGATTACTTCCATCAGCATCTACTTAGCTTTATTATTGTTAATTACTTAAATTCTTACTATTTTCCTTAGTTAATGTTTATCATTTATTGCTCTTTATTATTTCTATCATTAGGTGAAATGAGTATGACTAATCATGAGAGCTAAAGTGTAATTACTTGGTGACCTAGTAGTGTTATCATTTGGTATGCCTAGTAACGATATGCTTGGTAATCCTAGCAGTAGTTGAACAAAGTCCAAGGCATGTACGGAAGGTTAGGAATGGATGCTCACACATAGGCTAGTCTAGACTTTACTTTCTACTATTAATTAGACTAAATAATTAATCTCTCTATTATTCTTAGTAGTAGCATAAGGTCAAAACAACATCAAGAATCATATGCCTCACCCAAGACTAAACCATACGTGACAAAGCTACCACTATTATGAGTGGGAAGATAGTGAACTATGATCAAGACATAATGATCTAGATGCCACAACTAGTTCTATCTAGAGAATTTGACTGGATCATGTGTGAACACTTATGATTGGTATGGTTGAGCCTAGGGGTACTTGCTGCTCATCAATAAAACTATCGTGGGAACCATAATTATGTTAAGAAAAAGTTAATGACAATTAAAACCAAAGTTCAATACAATTAAGGAAATTGAAGAATAACCAATGTACCAATTTAAATATATAAGAATTAGAGAGTATAACTTGTAGTCATGGATACTAATATGCACCATTTTCCTACCTTATGAGGTACACATCAAGAAAGGAGTCATAATTATTTAATTTACATGAATGAGAATCTATTATACTATAGCATCAAGATGGAAGGATTTCTTAACCAATACTTTCTTTTTAAAATAATAAGTTGGTATCACATGTTAGATGGAATTTGATGAGAAGTATAATAAAAGGTAACTAGATTTAGATTAATCATTATGATGAAAATAGGATTTGAAGTAAATTAATCTCAAGATTTCAATAGTCAATCTTGGAACTAAGTCATGAGTCCTAAAAAATAAGTTCCAATCATAGTCCTATTTTAGATTAAATTTTAATATAAATTCCAAGAAAAAATATTTATTTAAAAAATATTTGGTAGAAAATAATAGAAAAATATTTTTAGTTTTAAGAATATAAAAAGTGATCACAAAGGATGAAAGAACCTACCATAAAATATAAGCATTGATCCCCATGTTGAATAAGGAAAGAACATAATATGAAATAGGAGAATTATTCCACATTGTGCTAGAAATGGAAAGAAGAAGATCATATAATTAAATCCCAAGACATCAAAAGTGAAATGTGAAATGACATGATCATGCATGAATGAGAATTTTGTCACCCAAGTGATGGGTTGATCTTGGCTTTGAAAGGATTTAAGAAGGCCCATAGTAGGAGTGTAGAGACCCGTATCAACATTGCATAGATTCTTATGAGGGTTACATAGTAAGAATTAAAAGCCCCTATAAATGAAGTTCAATCATGTACATCACTAAGGACTCATTTTGCACATATTATTGCTCGAATTTCAAGGAAAATAGTAAAGACCAAGAAGTTATCACAAAAATCAGTTCTAAACTTTGTAAGGTTGAATTTTAAGATAAGGAAAAGCATAATGGAGTAGGTTCACTCCAATGAAAAATCACCTTCAATCCTAATAAATCAAAATATTATGAAAAGATGAATTATATGATAGAAAACAAGAAAGATAGCTATATTTAATTATTGAAAAAAGATTACATTAGGATTTCAAAATCCCCAAAACATCCAAAAAACTATCAAAAAATTCAAACAATGATACAAAGCATGAGGCTCTACAACAACACAATGGCTATTCTCAATGGAAGAAACTATGAATGAAAAATGTCTTCCACAACCCAGGACTAAGATCTCAACTCATAAGCAAGATCTAGAACACACATGCCAACACACCATACAATTGAACTTGGAGCTAGAACCACATATGCACTCATTGAATATGATCTTTCATACTCTTGCTTAAGCTTAGCATATGAATAATTCTCATGTTATGGTCTCTCCATGATTATACAAGCATGAAATAGAACCCATGTTTGACATAGCAAGAGCAAAATCCTAGCAAATTGTTACACCAATTCCATAGTGATGAGTGGAGAGGTATCCCTACACTCAACCATATGAAACAAGCGTAGCATGCGTGATCCGGTCGAACTCCGCAGACTAAATGCCTAAACGCCCCATGGAACACTTGGGGTTAATCATTCGTTGTCTTCCCAGACTTACTTGTTTTTGTCACGGTGTATGGTTAAGTAAGTCCTAGGTATATGATTTTTATGGTCTTTTATGGGTTTTCTCTTATGCTAAGAGTGAAGGGTTGAGAAAGCTAACTAACTCTAACTAAGGACTAAGTCTAAATTAACTAGCGTCAGCATTTGTTCCCACTTACCGTACACACCCTGAACTATGCAACTATGGCTACCAAATGCTAATCATTACTGGGATCACCACACGTAATGCACGTGCTCGAAGTGGTTGTACTGAGGCACTTAACTAGCCTAAACATAATGAGTAGCTGATTCCTTGACTAGCCATACACACCCATAGATGCTTGTAATCAAGTCATACTCATTCCACATTCTAGGAGACAAGGGTGAGACAGACTAATCGTGATGAGTAGCCGATTCCTTGATTAGTCGTACACATTCGTCAATGCTCGTAATCAAGTCATACTCATGCCGTGCTAACGCACATAATAAATAACATGTAAGAAATAATAGGTAATAAATCCTATTCCATGCACTGCAAGGTTTATCCACAAAGCTCATCTTTATTGCCGTACACAACTTGCGTTCAGGTACAAAGTTGCTCGAATAAAGATCTGTTTACTTGGGGACTCCTATTGTGGGCACATGGAAAATATTCTATCTCTGGAGTGATCAAATTGCCAGAGTTTCCCTACTTTAAGCCTAGGATGAGAAATGAGGGGAGTGCCGCCTCTTATTTATAGATTTGACGATGGACCGCGATATCACGTATGTGATATCGTGTCTCATCATACATCCATGACTGAATGAAAACTTGTCCTCAAGTTCGTTACAATAATATCAAGTAGGTATGGAATTATTAAGGGGAATGGAACTAATGGGATGACATGTGAACTAATCATTTTCACAAGACTTGACAAAATTGGTGTTCATGACAACAAGGGTGAACACCTTATTACAATGACATCAGGCCTTAGTTGGCAGCTAAGAAAGAGAGAGAGAAAGAAGTGTTGCTGTTGCCAACGCCAAGATTGCACCTTCGTTGTCCATCCGTAAGCGTGTCATCAATCTTGCTCCTTGCATAGCTATTTCAACACTGCTCCATTCCAAGTGTTTACTCCAGATCCAATCCGTTGTTGCATGTCTGCCATCTGCACACATAACACAATCGTATATTAGCAAGGGTAATTGAATCATCATGTAATTGATACCTTGCTTCGGTGTAAACTCATTGGCTAGGTTGTGGTATGGCTGATATGGATCTGGGAATATATTAATGATGACAACCGAAGGTGTAGAGGTTAGGAAGAAAATCAAAAATTTTGGGGCTAGGAGAAAATCGAAAAAAAATTAGGCCCCATACCTCCATGACTAATCATGAACCTCCGGTAGCTTTAGAATGGAGAAAGAAAAGGAGTAAGAAAGATAGATAAAAAGGGACAATTATAGCATCGATGGAATGGATGTCAAGATGGTAATGAACAAAATAAAATTAATTGAAAAATGTTAAGGAAAATAATTTAACTAATGCTCCAAATAGGAATGTCAGTGGGTCCTCCCCAAAGCAAGCTCATGCCCTTAATGCCCTGACAAACCCACATTCAAAGAGTCTGTAGGCCCTGGGAATGTCATTTGGAACAAGAGTTAAAGTCTTAATCGCAAGAATTTACCAAAAAGAAAACAATGCATCAATCAATATATATTCACTAATGATATAATCGGCAATGAGGTGAATAATGGAGAGAAGGATGAAGAGAAGAAAATGGAATGGAATCCCAAGAATAAGGTGGTGTACAACCCCTTGTGTGTTTTATGATTAATGTGACTTAGCAATTCTCATTCCAACTCTAGCCTCAAACCAACCACATCCATTGACTTCACATCAACGCATTTAGGTAAACCACCCACTTGGACAACAAGAATGCACTCTCCAAGAGCCACCACCATTCCGATGAAACAAAGGAAAGAATGGGAAGCAAGAAGGGCCTTAGTCAGTGGGAACACTTTTGGTTCCATAACTAGTGCATGTAGCCCAAATATTTATTCCGTCTAAGGGGTGTGCTTTGAATTCTCACTTTTTTTTGTGTTTTGTGTTTTTATGCGTGAGAACCACACCATGCAAAGAATTTTTATTTTTATTGTCTCAGCTTCCAATAGTTGGGTAACATCGGAATGGTAGAAAACTCAAGAAGAAACATTCAAGCACCCAAGAGAATGATCAACACAAAAACATCAAGTTCCTTTGAAGTCATACCCTTTTCAAGCTGTGAGTCCTTCCTTAGTTTGAGAAATGCCCAGTCACCGATTCATTTAAGTCCTTATTAAGAAGGGACTGTACATTTCCAAGCCGAGAGAAACCATAGAAATTGGTGGATGGATGGATGAAGCGATCTCATTTCCTGCCATATCAAAATAACATACCTTAGTATCAACATTGTGACTGAAAAGTAAAAATCAAAAATTAGCAATCAATATGAGAACAGTTCATACCATCATTCTGAACACTTATTATGGGAGAAACTTACAGGATGGATCACACACACACACACAAACACACAAAGTGGAAATATTATAATGATGTTGTAAAATAAAAACTAGAAAAGTTAAAGAAATTTGTAAAACAAAAATATGTAAGACAAAAACATTGTAAAAAAAATGTGTAAAACAAAAATCAAAAAAGAACTGAGGGCCCCATATGATTAGCACAGGTGGCCATCTCCCCAATGACTAAGTGGAAAGGGAGAGATCCAAAATAATGAGCACCTGTTTGAGTTTCTTAAAAGTGTCCAACTTCTCCCAAATGATGATCTTAGATTAAGGGGTGGAAGTTGGTGACGCTCATATTCCAATGTGTCTATGCCTTCGTTGTTGGCATGGGTTTCCTTAGTTTGTTTCATGCACATTTGTCTGCTCCTTCTAGTAGCTGTCAACCATGGGGTGTCTTTTACTAGTTGTGTGGTTGCTACATACAGGCATCTTTGTTTCAATGTTTCTTGGGCACACCTGTTACATGGAGGCATTTCCTCCATGTCATTACCCGATGAATCACTGTATGTGATGCATGAAACTTTCCTCTTCTTGATCTTTTCACAAATGTTTATCTTAGATATTTCTAAGGAAAGATCATGGATCCTAAGACATGCATCTATTGTACTTAGCCATGCCCTTCCCATTATAATTGGGAAGTCCCCTTCATTGTTGTTAACTTCGATCACCAGAAAATCAGCTGGGTAAGACTAACCACACACAGTGGTAATGATGTCCTCCACCAATCCCAAGGAAATGGTGATGGACTGGTCTGCCAGCTCTAGTTGAATGTTTCTCTTCTTAAGTTAGGGTAGGTTCCAGGCTGATACATCTCTCATGAAATTAAGTTGACTCTGAAACCTGAGTCAAGAAGAGCCCTATGTGATTTATTTCCAACGATCTATAAATAGATTAAGGGACTCCCAGGGTCAGTTAGTTTCCTAGGAAGGTGGCTTACCTTGATCCAGTTAGTTACGGTATGCGTTAACATAATCGTATGTGTTAAGCTATGATTTTGGATGGAAGGGTGCTTCGAAGTGTTAGATGGTGGAGGAGTGTACATGGCCTCAATCGCTTGTTGTTGCGAGAGTTTNATTTACAGCTCTCGCAATGTGACGTTGCTGCAGTTGAGGAGGAAGTTCCCCTTGCATTGTTGGAGCAAGAGGTGTTATGGGAACTACTTATGGTGGAAGAGGTGCAGATGGATGTGTGGGTATGGAGTGTCTCCCAGGGGAGAAGGACTCCTTCTAAAGTACTCCTGAACTTGGTAGTGATGGTTGGGGGTTGTGTGACTCATAGAGTCACTTGGAGAAATCGACTATTGCACATAATATCCATAAGGATCAAGCTACCGGTAAGGGTACTGTTGCTTTGATGATGGAATCCCCCATGATTATGGATATTACCACTACTGATGCTGTCTGATGGGCTGTGGTGGAGTTCCACTTGGATAGTACATTAGTGGTTGGTGGAACTGCCTTGGGTTACCTTATGGATAAGGTAACCTTCGGGGTGTTTGCCGTTGATTAAGTCTTGGATTTAGCACATACACCCCAGACTCCTGCAAATGTGAGATAACTGGGCAACATCCCTTAGGATGGTCATAATGGAAAATCTCATATCCACTGTCATCGTTTGAATTCGAATCCACAACCACATCGGAGTTAGTGATTTTTCCCTTATCCTTGTTATGTGTAGGGCCTAAATCTCTCTAGTTTTTCTTACCTTTGCTACTACTTTGTTCTACCTTAGACTCTTCTACAATTTTCAAGACAGTCTCAATTTTTGAGTCTAAGGAACTCCATACATTGTCTACCTTAGCTGCTATTTCTGTTATTAATTTTTGAATTGGCAAGGTTTTCCGTTTCACCAACTCTTCGAGTAGTGACTCATCCTCTTCATCACAAAATTTCACTCCCTTCTTTTGAAGGGAGGGATTGCGGTTATACTCTTCCACACTTTTCCTTTTGTGTAGCTCACCCTCTTCTTTTGCTACTTGTTCCAACAAGCTACGTACTTCATGAGCTCTAAGTTGTGAGAGTCTCCCTTGGGCGTAAGTTCCAAGGGTTCTTCTAGTTTCATTCCTTAGCCCATCCACGATGTGGTGAAGTTGATCCCACTGAGCGTACCCATGGCTTGGGCAACAATGTAACAATGTGTAATAGTGGGCCATGGAAGCATCCAAGGGTTCGTGATGACCTTGCTTTCAGCCTTGGATCTACTTACAAAAATTGGACACTTTGAAGTACGTTTGATACTTTTCGTTGAATAGTTCTAGCATCGTACTCCACCTCCTGATGATTTCTGGTTCTAAGGACCGGTACCAGCTCTTTGGTTATTTGGTGAGTGTCCTTGGGAACAAGTTAAGCTTCTGCTACTCATTTTCTATATTCTGCAAGGCATAGGCATCGTGGAATGCCTGTAAATGATTTTGCAGATCAGCATTGTATCCCCCTTAAAACTGTGGGATATTGTTCATGTCTAATCGTTTGATTCGACTATCTTTTAAATGCCTTGTGGGAATCCTAACTTCCTCCATTATGTCAAGAATACTTCAGGTTGCGAGTAGGGGCTCATCATGATCATCTCTTTCATGATGCTTGTGATGTCTACATTTTTCCCTACTCTCCCTACATCCTTGCCCTTGTCCTCTTTCTCGACTCTCCTGTCGAGGTCTTTCATCTTTCTTACTTTTATCCTCACCTTTGTGTTCATGGTGGCTGTGCCTAGATATGGAAGGAAAGGATGAGTGATAGAATGAAGGAGAAGAAGAAGGGGAACCATCGCCATGATGGTGTTTCTTGCCTTCTCTTTGGCTGCTACAGCCCTGATCGTGGTGACGATCCAGGTGCCCGTCCTTAGCATAAGTGGTTGTTCCCTCTATGAACAGTTGGTGTTCATGGGCATCAGAACCAGGGATATGTATCATTGATCATAGGTTCTGATACCCAACCTCCTGATCATCGTTAGGAGGGGGAACATATTTTGCTAAAGAACCCATGATAGGGGGTTTCTCATCTCCTATTTTGCTAAGGACGTGCAGGACCTTGCCCTTCAATAGTGCATGTTGACTCTCCTACCTTAAGTCTTTCATACGTTGGGCATCTGTGGGATAATAATCCCTCATGTCAAAATATTCACCAACGTATTCAACAGATAATTCTTGCATGTCAATATGTGCCAAGGCATAAAAAAGTATCTGAGGGACTGATTGATCTGAGGGTAACACAATGTTACCTTGCAAATCTCTCCATCGCAGCTGTTCGTCCTGATGGAGAATAAAAGTAAAATCTGGAATATACTCATCAGGATGAGTATAAACTATCTTGTATTGTTTAGGACTTGGCTGTTTTTGGTTATGTTTTTTAGGTTGCTGATTGTCTCGTGTGTGGTCCTTAGGTGGTGAGTTGCTCTTATGAGAAGAAGACATTTTTATTGGTGTGCTAATTCACCATTATATGATTTTTATCTTGATTAACCCAAAGGTTCGTTAAGGCTCACCACAATGTGAGTGATATCCCTTATGTTCTATTCGGCACACAAACACTTAGTCCCTGGCAACGGTGCCAATGATGAGTGGTGAGGTACCCCTACACTCAACCATATGAAATGAGCATAGCACACGTGATCCGGTTGAACTCTGCAGACTAAATGCCTAAACGGCCCATGGAACACTTGGGGTTAATTATTCGTTGTCTTCATAGACTTACTTATTGTTGTCACGGTGTATGGTTAAGTAAGTCCAAGGTATATGATTTTTATGGTCTTTTATACTTTTTCTCCTATGCTAAGAGTGAAGGGTTGAGAAAGCTAACTAACTCTAACTAAGGATTAAGTCTAAATTAACTAGAGTTAGCATCCGTTCCCACTTACTGTACATACCCTGAACTATGCAACTTTGGCTACCAAACGCTAATTGTTACTGGGATCACTACATGTAACGCACGTGCTCGAAGTGGTCATACTGAGGCACTTAACTAGCCTAAACGTAATGAGCAGCTGATTCCTTAACTAGCCGTACACACCCGTAGATGCTCATAATCAAGTTGTACTCATTCTGCATTCTAGGAGACAAGGGTGAGAGAGACTAATCATGATGAGTAGCTGATTCTTTGATTAGCCGTACACATTCATCAATGCTTGTAATCAAGTCGTACTCATGCCGTGCTAATGCATGTAATAAATAACATGTAAGAAATAATAGTTAATAAATCCTATTCCATGCACTGCAAGGTTTATCCACAAATCTTGTCTTTATTTCCATACACAACTTGCGTTCAGGTACAAAGCTGCTCGAATAAAGATCCGTTCACTTGGGGACTCCTATTGTTGTCACATGGAAAATATTCTATCTCTGGAGTGATCAAACTACCAAAGTTTCCCTACTTTAAGCCTAGGATGAGAAATGAAGGGAGTGCTGCCTCTTATTTATAGATTTGGCGATGGACCGCGATATCGCAGGGGACGATGTGATATCGCGATGGCCGCGATATCGTGGTGCATGCGATATCATGTCTCATTACATAAACATTGGATATTGCATTACAATTATAATTTATATATTCTATGTGGTATCAATGGATTAAGAAAGATGAATTAGTTTATTATGATTGTGCATTTTATGCTATGATGCTTTGGCCTTTATGTTATGATTATAATGTTTTTACATAACTAACATGATTATACTCACTAGTCCTATGCGATGTGTTAGATAGATGATGTGGTTGGGAAGGATGTTAGATTGGGATATAAGAGCAACTATTTAGTATGTATTTATGTTTTATGTGTGTCTTTCGTATTTTTGTATTGAAATTATAACACTATGATGTGTGTTGTTTGGATGTGATTTTAGCATGTGGATGTGTAGTGTATTTGATATGGATCTCATAGGTTCAGCCAAATTTTTATTTGGAGTTCTAGTATGTTTGTTATCTATGTCTAAAATGTAGGGCATTATTTGGGAAGAAATTAAAAAAAAAGAAGACTTATGAAAAATCATATAGTTTAAAATAAAATGAAGGTGACACTTACATGTAAGTGAAAAGGGAAAAAAGTAACATTGATATGCATAAGCATTATACTTTATGTATAAAAAAGGAAAAAAAAAAGCACTATCATCTTTCTTTTATTCTAGTCACTACCTTTTGTATTATTTACCGATAGAATTTGGGTTTCTATTTTTTTCTATTCATATGAACAAAAATTGAGTTTAAGTTTTTTCTTCTTTGTTTCTTTTGTCTTCTTGCATTTTCCACTCTTTTGCTGAATTTTTAGCATTGTGAAATGATTTTTCCTTACTATGAACTTGGATTTGAGATTTTTGTGATCACATAATGTGGGTATGAATTTGGTTCAGAGTGAAATGAAGTTTTGCTAGATTTTTAAGAGTTTTATGCTTATTTCAGAGTTTCTATTTCAACAATTTTAATTAGTGGATTGTCTTTACCTTTTTTCTTTACTTTTATGCTAGATTAGTGTATATGATCATGCGATGTGGGCATGTGGAGTGGATAGTTTAAAGATAGAGTTTGGAGATACTGTTTTGCAAATTACTCAAAATTTTATGGTTTTGGTTGTGGATTAGTTATGAATAAATATGAGACGTATAAAACAATGTGGAATTGTGGAATATCAGATGTAATGTTGACGAGACTTGCATGATTTGGATATTATATTTTAGGGAAATTTTTTTACATGGGAGTTTTTGAGAGTTTTAATTATCATTGATTGTAATTAAATATTATTATTTAGTATTTTGTTAATTAAATTTTAAACAGATATAAATTTGTTTGCAAAAGTCCGATTGAGGTGAAATTAGCATTATTGGGATTGTCTTTTAACATACTTTCTATTTGTGAAATTTGTTTTCTCTTTTGTCATCTATCATCTTAGAGGTTACAATAGTGGTCATTTTTACAAAAATATATGTATTTCAAGGAATATGGTTGTGGTACAAAATTTTGTTATGTCATGTTGTGGTATTATGTTGATGGAGTGAGTATCACTGTTAGGTTTGGATATGGATCATTATGTTATGTTTACTTAAAATGTATTATGCTTGTGACATGTGTTGTGTTAAGCTAGCATAGGTTTGTACATGTCTTTGTAATGATGCTTGTAGTAGTCATTGGTAGGTGGTGTTAGCATAAGGGTGTGGACTAGTTGGTGATGAGGTACTTTAGAGGTAGTTCTAATTTGATCCTCACTATGATGCATTAGTCAGGCTCTTGTCTTAAGCCTCATATTGAGAGTGGGAGAGCATAGATGTGTTTGGCCTTATAGCTTGTACATGGCATAGTGTACATCCCTATAGCCAATCCTCTAGAAGACTAGTGGTTATAGGTCATAAGTTGATAAACCCTAGCATTGGTTGGATAAATAAAAGACTAATAAAAGACATACAAGCAAGTGATTGATTACGAGAACTCATGATAATGTTTTACATGCTACACTAAGTGTGGATATGGTAGTGACCACATTGGTAATATATATATGTTAGTATGGTGACTACACGAGTTATGTATATATGTTGGTATAGTGAATATATGAATTACATACAATGAGGTGCTAGACTAGTGGTATGGGTCTTAGCTTGGTAATCCCAAGCCACAAGTTTGATTCTACTAGGTAGCATTGAGTTATAAACTTCTATAAATCTTAAGGTATGTCTATGTTTAAATTATTTTAGCTTCCAACACCTCAACTATATGGATTATGTTATGCTAGTTCCATTTTATGAGTCATACTAATGGTAATATATATTGTGATTGATGTATGAGAATGTGAAATGAAATGAAATGAAATGAAGCTTTATTACATTTGAAGATCCATAGGATTTATTGGATGGATATTACATGTTCATGAAAAATAAAGATAGATTCTATAAATTGATTAAGCACTAATGTAGCCATTAAAAATTCATATAGGATTTTTGTTGTAACATTATAACACTATCTTAAATAGGTAGTCATAGCATAAGAAAGAAACACATGTAATTGATCTTTAAGGGCTCCTATTATGCATAACCTACAAATGCACTCTTCTTGGAGGAGTTGAATCCATCTTTCACTTTCAGTTCTAAGATGATGAGAACTTAAGTGAAGCTTCCTAATAGTATTATGATACTTGATGGAAATAGCAACTAAGAGATAGTGATCTTTTACATATAGTATATCAGATCTAATACGGTGTAAATAAAATTTCCTTTTGCCTTTCACATTAGTCCACATCTATGTTAAAGCCTTCTACTTGATTAGTTGGAAAATATGCTTAAGATTTTGCTACATATCTTCCCAAGAGATATTTCATTTTCTCAACCATTATATCCCCTAAAAATATCAACCATGATCTCACAAATCCTTAAGAACTACTTTAGAGAATTTATCTTGTCTTGAGATATGTAAGCTATGAGTGTATGCAATGAATTGACACAAGGCTTCTACTTCTAAAGGTCATAAATCACATTCATATAATAACATTGAGCAAGGTGCTTGCATCTTCATCTTTAACTCATTGAGAATAAAATTTTTTTACACTATTATAATATATTTTCAAAGTTTAGCATTAAGTCTAGATCCCCAAATAACACATCCATACAATATAGTAGGATAGATGATAGTCTAGAAACTTTGGTTTTTGACCTTCCAAGTTAAATACCTAAATTCTTACACTTGTTTTTAGAAACATATAGAGCCTTGAAACTTCTGGCTATCTTTTCTTTAATGCACTTCCTTCACATGTAATTATTCATATAAGTGAGACCCAAATATTCAAAAGAATCTACTATTTGCACATTGTACCTCCAAAATGGGAGTTATAACAATTATTTCTTGTACCCCAAATCATCAATTTTGTTTTATCTACATTTACTTGAAGACCAAATAAACAATAATAATTTTCTAAATTGCAACATATTTTACATACCTTTTACAATAGTTGAAATCAAGGTAGCATCATTTGCATATAAAAGAAGATTCACTACTTAGGATCTAATTTTGATTGCATGACTATCTTGCCTATTACAAAACCATTCCTACATTTCATTAATAAAGATATCAAAGAGAGTTGGAGAAAGTGGAAAACCTTGCTTAACTTCAATTTTTCTCTGGAATTAAAATTTTTTCTTTTAATTACTATCTATAATTTCAATAATCACTTCATCATCCAATTGTTAACTTTCTGTAATCAAATTTGAAGGAAGGCCAATTTTATACAAGCATAATCATAGTTTTGTATAGATCATTGAATCATATGCTATTGCAAAATCAATAAAACTAACAAAAAATTTTTTATTAGGCATTTTTGCAGACTCCATGTAGTTTCTAAGAGTAACTAATGACCAATAGTAGAGTAATTTTGTTTAAAACCTGCTTAACATCTTTCCTTAACCTAGTTATCTTTAGCCCAAGAATTGATTTTCTTTTATAATAGAGTGCCTAGCAACTTGGTAAAATATTGTTCACCATGATTATTTGATAATTGTTTAAAATATTTTTGTCCTCCTTTTTATATAATAATATAACTTTACTACTTATCCAATGTTGACTTAATCCTTGCTCCATTTTTGAATTTAATTTGTGTCAACATTTTTTATGAATATTATATCCTACTAACATTAATAATTCTACATATAAACCATTTGAATCTATAGCTTTGCTAGATGCTAGCTTTTTAATACCCTTTGTGAGTTCCTCAAGAGTAAGTTTGAGAGATTCTTGTTGTACAATAGTAGTAGAATTATCATATTGTCCCATAAATAGCTTATTGTAAAATGAGAAAACATATTTAAAAGAAAAATTAAATGATAAATAGGTTTTATGAGGAAGATATTGTGAAAACTTGCTAGGTTTCTTCTTAATTATGTAACAAGAATATTCTTGGCATTCCTTGATAAATTTCCTTCTGTTGGTTCTAATTAAGCATTTATATAATTTAACTAAACTTTGTCTATGATTCTTATTTTCATTTTTAATATTCTACCTAGCTTGTATGCAATCCTCATTAAACCAAGTCTCATGAGCACCTTGTTATTGTGAATGCATAACTTGCTTAGCTACTACAAGCAAATTTGTTCAAGCTCTTTATGTCATCTTTCAAAAGCTCATTTTGTTATGTGCTACATTCATATATTTTTCCTTGACTATTGGGGTAAGTCTATATTAATATTTTTTTTCCAATTCTTATTTTTTATTATTTGAGAAACAATTGGAATTTATGATAGAAATTCAACATAATGATGGTAAGATTCCACTAAATCTTCAACTTTTAAATCCTTAAGAAAATTAATATCTTCATAAGAAATAAAATTAAATTAATGCAAGAGTTACCTTGAGATCCTGTAATGTAAATGATGAAGACCTAGGAAATCTAGCATGTCCATTACAAATCAAAAGATTAAAATTTTTTGTCAATTCTAATAATTATTGGTCCATCTTATTAATAGTATCATATGCAGAATGTTAAGTATAGTTGTGATCTTCAACAATATCTATGCCAACATTATGTTTTAATTGAATAATTTTTATTTTCTTTGAACCTATCCTTGCATTAAAATCTCCAAAAATATCATTATGCTAAATACTAAGCCTTTTGCTACAAATTCTACAATATCTCTACCTATGAATTGACAAGGATGATCACAAGACAACTCCATAGAATCATACAATGTAGCATCTCTAGGAGAAAAATAGCATATGGAAAGGAATGCACAACCATGCTAACATAAGATTTTTAGTTAAACATATTATTAATGATCATCAATTCTTTCTAAAAGCGCATAATTTTCAAGATATTTCCTCACTAACACTACAATGCCCCTAGAAGGCCTCACTCTTAGTCCTACTCTTCTATTTCTTGCAACAAATTTAATAAATCTAGGAACTACAAAATCTATAGAACCAATATCTTCCCAAGTTTCAAAAAAACCAAAAATATCAAAGCTATCAAAGAAGCTAATATTAGCCAAAGAAACAACTTTAATGTTAAGAAATCCACACCTTAAAGGGCCTATACATTTTTTGAATAATTTTTGGAATATTACTTATTTGTAATGATTTCCATGTTACTAGCATTTAGGTACGCTACCAAACCCTATTCATGAGCTACCTTAGTTTTTTTCCATTGTTTAGCTCTTTCTGAAATTTCCTTTCAAGTAGGATCCTTATTTATCCAAATGTTTTTCCATTCTCAGTTCACTTCATGTGGCTTTGATGTCTTCAAAAATGCACTCTATCTTCTATACCATGAAACTTAATGATTACATATGAGGGCTTTTCATATCATTCACTTGGAACCCTAAAAAAATTATGAATTTTCAGAGAAGTTATATGCATATCCTCTATAATGTTTCCAACTTTCTTAAATAAAGTTTCATTTGTTTCACCCTCTATCTCTAGGATACCTACAAAACATAAATTTTTTTCTTTTGCTTCTTTTTCTTCGTACTCTTTCAAATATTTTGTTGTAAATCCTATCTTTATCTCTATTCCTTCAAGATTAGATTCATTTTTATTTTCCTCCATCTTGACTTCAAGTTCTTCAAGTTTTAGCGTAATCTGTTCATTATTCTTTGGAGCAGCACTAGTCTCCTTTTTTGCTTTCAATCTTCTCTTCGATGGATATTACCCTTTGAAGAATTCCTTTATTTGTTCATAGATTTCATATAGCAATTCCATTTTGCTAACCATATACTTTGATTGTGCAATTGAAATTTCTTTGAAAGTAGTTGCATTTAGAGACTATTTTTATGTGTCTTGTGATGATGCCATGATAAAATTTTTAAATTTCTTTGGTAGATGACTCAATCTCTTTGGCAACAAATCCACACTCATAAAATATTAATTAATCTAGCCTGCCTCTAACTACCCTTCCTACTATCTTAGATCAAATCAATGTTCAATGCTAAACCTCTCACTATGAAACCCCTTGGTGGTCAGTGTAATGCTTAATGATATGATGTGGATATGAATGCATGGGCACAATAGTAAAAAGACGTGTTGTGATGTAATGAATATATGATTAACTATGTTTGACAGTGGTAATATTTTTAGCTATGTTTTAGCTATCTATTTACTCTAAGAGGATGATGAGACGCAATATCGCATGAACCGCGATATCGCGTACGCAATATCACGGTCGTCGCGATATCGCATCCCATGCGATATCGCGGTCTGCCACCAAATATATAAATAAGAGGTGGCAATCCCCTCATTTATCATCCTAGGCTAGAAGTAGCAAAGCTCTGGCAGTTTAATCACTCCAGAGATAGAATATTTTCCATGTGCCCGCAGTAGGAGTCCCCAAGTGAACAGATCTTTATTCGAGTAGCTTTGTACTTGAACGCAAGTTGTGTACGAAAATAAAGATGAGCTTTGTGGATAAACCTTGTAGTACATGGAATAGGTTTATTATTTGTTATTTCCTACCTGTTATTTATTACATGCATTAGCGCATCATGAGTACGACTTGGTTATGAGCATTGACAAATGTGTATGGCTAACCAAGAAATCGGCTACTCATTGCGATTAGATTTTCTTACCCTTGTCTCGTAGAACACAAGATGAGTATGACTTGATTACGAGCATCTATGGATATGTACGGCTAGTCAAGGAATTGACTGCTCATCACGCTTAGGCTATTTAGGTGCCTCAGTACGACCACTTCGAGCACGTGCGTTATGTGTGGTGATCCTAGTAATGATTAGCATTTGGTAGCCACAGTTGCATAGTTCAGGGTGTGTACGGTAAGTGGGAATGGATCTGATGCTAGTTAATTTAGACTTAGGAAATTAGTTAGAGTTAGTTAGTTCTCTCAACCCTTCACTCTTTAGTATAGGAGATAAAACCAGAAAAGATCAAAAAAATCATATACCTTGGACTTACTTAACCATACACCGTGACAACAACAAGTAAGTCTGGGAAGACAACGAATGATTAACCCCAAGTGTTCGATGGGGCTTTTAGGCATTTAGTCTATAGAGTTCAACCGGATCGTGCGTGCTATGCTCGTTTCGTATGGTTGAGTGTAGGGGTAGCTCACCACTCATCATTGGTGCCGTTACCAGGGACTAAGTGTTTGTGTGCTGAATAAAACATAAGGGATATCACTCACATCGTTGTGAGCGTTAATGAACCTTCGAGTTAATCAAGAGAAATTTATATAATAGTGAATTTAGCACACCAATAAAAATGCCTTCTTCTTATAAGAGCAACTCATCGCCTAAGGACCACACACAAGACAGTCGGCAAGATAAAACGCATAACCAAAATCAGCCAAGTCCTAAACAATATAAGATGACATATACTCATCTCGATGAGTATATTCCTAATTTTACTTTTGTTCTCCATTACGAAAAACAACTGCGGTGGAGAGATTTGCAAGGTAACATTGTGTTACCGCCAGATTAATCAATCTCTCACATGCTTTTCCATGCCTTGGCACAGATAGGCATGACCGAGCTATATGCTGAATACGTTGCGGAGTATTTTGACATGAGGTATTATTATCCCACAGATGCCCAACGTATGAGAGACTTAAGGCAGGAGAGCCAACATGCATTGTTGAAGGGCAAGGCCCTGCATGTCCTTAGTGAAATAGGAGACGAGGAACCCTTTATCACAGGTTCTTTAGCAAAAGATGTTCCCCCTTCTAACGATGGTGAGGAGGTTGAGTATCAGAACCTATGATCAATGATACATATTCCTGGTTCTGATGCTTGTGAACACTAGTTGTTCATAGAGGGAACAACCACTCGTGCTAAGGATAGGCACTTTGATCGTCACCATGATTGGGACCATAGCAGTCGAAGAGAAGGCAAGAAACATCGTCATGGTGATGGTTCCCCTTCTTCTTCCCCTTCTTCACATCACTCATCCTCTCCTTCCACATCTAGGTGCAGCCATCATGAACATAAAGGTGAGGATAAAAGTAAGAAGGACGAAAGACCTTGACGTGAAAGTCGAGAGAGAGGACAAGGGCAAGGACTTAGGGAGAGTAGGGAACAACGCAAACATCACAGGAATCATGAAAGAGACGATTATGATGAGCCCCTACTTGCAACCTGAAGTATGCTTGACATAACAGAGGCAGTTAGGATTCCCACAAGGCATTTAAAGGATAGCCGGATCAAGTGTTTAGACATGAATAATATCCCATGGTTTAAAGGGGGATACAATGCTAATCCATAAAATCATTTGCAGGAATTCCACGATGCCTGTGCCTTGCAGAATATAGAGAATGACTGGCAAAAACTTAAGTTGTTCCCAAGGACACTCACTAAAGAAGCAAAGAGCTAGTACTAGTCCTTCGAACTGGAAACCATCAGGAGGTGGAGTACGATGTTAGAACTGTTCAACGAAAAGTATCAAACGTACTCCAGAGTGTCCAATTTGCATAAGCAGATCCAAGGCTGGAAGCAAGGTACACATGAACCCTTGGATGCTGCCATGGCCGGCTATTACACATTGTTACATCGTTGCCCGGGCCATGGGTACGCTCAGCAGGATCAACTTCACCACATTGTGGATGGGCTAAGAAATGAAACTAGAAGAACCCTTGGGACATATGCCCAGGGGAGACTCTCACAACTTAGAGTCCATGAAGTACGTAGCTTGTTGGAGCAAGTAGCAAAAGAAGAGGGTGAGCTATGTAAAAGGGAAAGTGCGGAAGAGTATAACTGTGATCCCTCCCTTCAAAAGAAGGGAGTGAAATTTTGTGATGAAGAGGATGAGTCACCAATCGAAGAGTTGGTGAATCGAAAAACTTTGCTAATCCAAAAGTTGACAACCGAGGTATCAGTCAAAGTAGACCAAATGTGGGATTCCTTAGAATCACAAATTAAAACAGTCTTGAAAATTATAGAAGAGACTAAGGTTGAACAAAGTAGTGACAAAGGTAAGAAAAAGTGGAGAGATTTAAGCCCTGCACATAACAAGGGTAAGGAAAAAATCACTAACTCCGATGTGGCTAAGGATTTTGATTCAGACGATGACAGTGGATGTGAGATCTACCATTATGACCATCCTAAGGGATGTTGCCCCATCATCTCACATCTATAGGAGTCTAGGGTGTATGTGCTTAATCCAAGACTCAACCAACGGCAAACACCTCGAAGGTTACCTTATCGACAAGGTAACCCAAGGTAGTTCCACAAACCCTTAACGTATTATCCAAGTGGAACTCCATCGCAACCCATCAGACAACATCAGCAGTGGAAATACCCACAATCATGGGGGATGCCACCACCAACACAATAGTACCCTTACCGGAAGCCCGATCCTTATGGTTGTTATGTGCAGAAGCTGATTTCTCCAAGTGACTCTATGAGTCACTCATCCCCCAACCATCACTGCCATGTTCGGGAGTACTTTAGAAGGACTCCTTCTCCTCCGGGAGACATCTCACACTTGTTCCATCCTCCTAATCCATCTGCACCTCTTCCACTACAAGTAGTTCCCATAACACCTCCTGATCCAACAATGCAAGGGGAACTTCCTCCTCAAATGCAGCAACGTCACGCTGCGAGAGTTGTAAATATCCAACCCGCTGCTGGTTCTGACAACTGTAAAAAGAGAAGACCTTACTTTAGAACCAAAAGCCCAGACAAACTCTTGCAACAACAAGTGGTTGAGGCCATGTACACTCCTCCATCACCATCTAACACTTTGGAGAACCCTTCAGTCCAACAGAGCATAACGCATATGGTTATGTTAACGCATACCGTGACTGACTGGATCAAGGTAGGAAAAATTCCCAGGAAACTAACTAACCTTGGAAGTCCCTTAATCTATTTGTAGATCACCAAAAATAAATCTCATTGGGCTCTTCTTGACTTAGGTTCCAAAGTCAACTTAATTTCACGAGAGATGTATTACGTCTGGAACCTACCCCAACTCAAGAAGAGCAACATTCAACTAGAGCTGGCAAACCAGTCCATCACCATTCCCTTGGGATTGGTGGAGGACATCATCACCACTATGTGTGGTTGGTCTTACTTAGCTAATTTCCTGGTGATTGAAGTGAACAACAATGAAGGGGACTTCTCGATTATAATGGAAAGGGCATAGTTGAGTACAGTAGACGCATGCCTTAGGATCCGCGATCTTTCCTTGGAAATCTCTAAGATAAACATATGTGGAAAGATCGAGAAGAGGAAAGTTCCATGCATCACATACAATGATTCATCGGGTGATGACATGGAGGGAATGCCTCCATGTAACAAGTGTGCCTAGGAAACGTTGAAATAAAGATGCCTATATGTAGCAACCACACAACCAATAGAAGACACCCCGTGGTTGACAGCTACTAGAAGGAGCAGACAAATATGCATGGAACGAATTGAGGAAACCCATGCCAACAACGAAGACATAGACACATTGGAATATGAGCATCACCAACTTCCATCCCTCAATCTAAGATCATCAATTGGGAGAAGTTGGGCACTTTTACGAAATTCAAATAGATGCTCATTATTTTGGATCTCTCCCTTACAACTCAGTCATGGGGGAGATGGCCACCTATGCTAATCATATGGGGCCCTCAGTTCTTTTAAGTTTTTTTTTACATGTTTTTGTTTTACAACATTTTTGTTTTACAAATTTCTTTAACTTTTCTCATTTTTGTTTTACATCATTGTTATAATTTTTCAATTTTTTTGTGTGTGTGTGATCCACCCTGTAAGCTTTTCCCATAATAAGCGTTCTTCATGATGGTATGAACTATTTTCATATTGATTGCTAATGTTTGGTTTTTACCTTTAAGTCACAATGTTGATACTAAGGTATGTTTCTTTTGATATGGTAGGCAATGAGACCACTTCATCCATCCATCCACCAATTTCTAGGGTTTCTCTCGGCTTGGAAATGTACAGTCCCTTTCTAATAAGAACTTTAACAAATCAATGACTGGGGATTTCTCAAACTAAGGAAGGACTCATGGATTGAAAAGGGTGTGACTTTAAGGGAACTTGATGCTTTTGTGTTGGCCATTCTCTTGGGTGCTTGAATGTTTCTTCTTGAGTTTTCTTACTGTTCCGATGTTACCCAATTATCGGAAGTTGAGACAATAAAAATAAGAAGTCTTTGCATGGTGTGGTTCTCATGCATAAAAACATAAAACACAAAAAAAAGAACCAAGTGAGAATTCAAAGCACACCCCTTAGACGAATAAATATGGGCTACAAGCATTGGTTATGGAACCAAACGTGTTCCCTCTAACTAAGGCCCTTCTCGCTTCCCATTCTCTAGGGGGGGGCGTCAGAATGGTGGTGGCTCTTGGAGTGTGCATTCTTGTTGCCCAAGTGGATGGTTTAACTGAATGTGTTGATGCGAAGTCATTGGATGTGGTTGGTTTGAGGCTGGAGTTGGAATGAGATTTACCAAGTCACATTAATCATCAAACACACAAGGGGCTATATACCACCTTGTTGTTGGAATTCCATTCCATTTCTCTTCTCTTCATCCTTCTCTCCATTGTTCACCTCATTGCCAGTTGTATCATTAGTGAATATATAATGGTTGATGCATTGTTTTCTTTTTGGTAAATTCTTGTGGTTAAGAATTTAACTCTTGTTACAAATGACATTCCCAGGGCCTACGGACTCTTTGAATGTGGGTTTGTTAGGGCATTAAGGGCATGAGCCTGCTTTGGGGAGGACCCATTGACATTCCTATTTGGAGCATTAGTTAAATTCTTTTCCTTAACATTTTGCAATTAATTTTATTTTTGTTCATTTCCATCTTGACATCCACTTCCTCAATGCCATAGTTGTCCCTTTTTATCTATCTTTCTTACTCCTTTTCTTTCTCCATTCTAATGCTATCGGAGGTTCACGATTAGTCATGGGGGTACGGGGCCTAATTTTTTTGATTTTCTCCTAGCCCTGAAATTTTTGATTTTCTTCCTAACCCCTACACCTTTGATATTCATCCTTAATATATTCCCAGATCCATATAAGCCATACCACAACCTAGCCAATGAGTTTACACTGAAGCAAGGTATCAATTACATGATGATTTAATTACCCTTTCTAATATACGATTGTGTTGTGTGTGCAGATGGTGGACATGCAAACAACGGATTGGATCTGGAGCAAACACTTGGAATGGAGCAGCGTTGAACCAACTATGCAAGGAGAAAGATTGATGGTGCACTTATGGATGGACAATGAAGGCGCAATCTTGGCATTGGCAGCAGCAACATTTCTTTCTCTCTCTCTCTTTCTCAGCTGCCAAAAAAAGCCTAATGTCATTGTAATAAGGTGTTCACCCTTGTTGTCATGAACACTAGTTTTGTCAAGTCTTGTAATAATGATCTGTTAAGATGTCATTCCATTAGTTCCATTCCCCTCAATCATTCCATACCTACCTAATATTATTGTAAGGAACTCAAGGATGAGTTTTCATTCAGTCATTGGGTTATGATGAGACACGATATCGCATGCACCGCGATATCGCGTCTTCCCCTGCGATATCGCGTACGCGATATCATGGTTCACCACCAAATCTATAAATAAGAGGTAGCACTCCCCTCATTTCTCATCCTAAGCTAGAAGTAGTAAAGCTCTGGCAGTTTAATCACTCCAGAGATAGAATATTTTCCATGTGCCTGCAGTAGGAGTGCCCAAGTGAATAGATCTTTATTCGAGCAGCTTTGTACCTGAACGCAAGTTGTGTACGGAAATAAAGATGAGCTTTGTGGATAAACCTTGCATTACATGGAATAGGTTTATTATTTGTTAATTCCTACATGTTATTTATTACATACAATAGCGTGGCATGAGTACGACTTGGTTACGAGCATTGACGAATGTGTACAACTAACCAAGGAATCGGCTACTCATCGCGATTAGATTCTCTCACCCTTGTCTTCTAGAATGTGGGATGAGTATGAGTTGATTACGAGCATCTACGAATGTGTACGACTAGTCAAGGAATTAGCTGCTCATCATGCTTAGGCTAGTTAGGTGCCTAAGTACGACCACTTCGAGCACGTGCATTATCTGTGGTGATCCTAGTAACGATTAGCGTTTGGTAGCCATAGTTGCATAGTTCAGGGTGTGTACGGTAAGTGGGAATGGATGCTGACGCTAGTTAATTTAGAATTAGGAAATTAGTTAGAGTTAGTTAGTTCTCTCAAACCTTCACCCTTTAGTATAGGAGATAAAACCAGAAAAGACCAAAAAAATCATATACCTTGGACTTACTTAACCATACACCATGACAACAACAAGTAAGTTTGGGAAGACAACGAATGATTAACCCTAAGTGTTACATGGGGTGTTTAGGCATTTAGTCTATGGAGTTCAATCGGATCGCATGTGCTATGCTCGTTTCGTATGGTTGAGTGTAGGGGTACCTCGCCACTCATCAAGGGATTATGCCAGTATTATGTGTGATATCGTATAAGCATATGTTGTTTAGGATGTGTATGGGATTGATAGATAATGCAAGTTTCTTTGTACCTGTGACATCCCATCCTCGGATGTCATGGTAAATGTCAAATATACGATATATTAGAAATTATGCGTATGAAGAAAATATGCCAAATGCAAAATATATGTGATATTTGACATTATGTATAAAAAAATAATAGAAAAATGTAGAAAGAGAAAAAAAGAATACTTTATTGATATGGAAAAATGAATTCAACTCATGCTTTGAGAATGTTCCTTGTGGTTTTCTTCCTTTGGCATTTATCCCTGAGAAGCATTCCAACATTGCCACCATGGTTGGGGCCTATAACTTGGCTAGAAGGGATGGCTAGTCCACTTCCTATTCCACTTCACCCTACTTCTCGTGACTTGCCTGTACTGACTCTACCACTCCATGCTGACACAAACTCTAGCCCTAGGCATAAATGCCTTAGGTCAAACCTCTAGAGGTTACCTTAAGAGAGACGTCCATTATTACAACATGTCCTTTTGGATCTTAATTACAACTACCCTTTTGGATCTTGTTAAGATAATAATAATACTTGTTATGAAGAGACACCATCTTCATTAGGTAGCAACATCATTTGGGAATGGGGATGTGATAATCTACCCTCCTTAGGTTTCATTTGTCCTCAAATGAGTCCACGTTCTCTATCTTTTTCCAGCTCTAATACTTTCTTTCATGATCATGTGCTCCAGTAACTTGATTTCTCCCTTGAACTTGAAGTTGTTTCTTGCTTATTTTTCAAATAAGATATATGTGAGAAAAATTATATGTAAAATTAATACTTACTTCATTTTTTAGGATAATGACAAAGGGTGAATTAAAGATTTATCAATCACCAATCACTAGTCCTAACCAAGATCACACAAAGTGCAATTTGGATCTGGTTACCCAAGTGAGGGTATGGAAAATTTTTTATTCCCTATTTTTATTATCATAGATAGTTTCTTATCTAATTGAAATATAAATTGTACAATGAATAAAATAATAAGATCATCAAATAAAAGTAAGAGTGAGATACTTGTTGATCTTGATTAGCCTTATGAATTGATGAAAGCAATTGTAATTCTACCATAAGTGGTATGTGATCGGATGGTCTTATTTAGGATGAAAAGGCTTGATCTTAATTGTTCTTAACTTCTTCTTTAGAAATGAACTCTAGTCACTTGGTAACTTTGAAGAATTGAACATCATACCAAATATAATCTCAGGTCTCAATGAAGAATGTTGTTGACCCATCCTCCTTAATCATACTAGAGTAATTGGTAAATTGTGGTTCTTGATGAGTGCTATCCATTAACATCATTTGTTTCTAAATTCTAGAATTTGATTTATCTACTAAAGATTCAAAGTAAGCAGAATATGCACTGGCTAATGGAATTGCATGTTGAATTGATAGAAACATCTTCTTCAAATCAGGTTCATATTCCAAAGATTCCTTTACATATTCATATTTTATGAACTGATAAACACTACTTGCAACTTTTGCATTGAAATATCCACAAAGAATAAAGGGAACTAGATTAGTATAAGTTAGTAATACCTTATTATTCAAACTTTCTTCTATTTGCAATGGTATGCGGTGAGCTACGGTGGTGTGTGAATGCCTTGTCTTTCCAAAGTGCCAAATGCACTTCCAAAATGCCAAATCCTAAGAATGCCAACCTTCCAATTTGCCAACCCCAAAATTTTACCAAACAACATTCAACTTTTTGAACCCCTAAAATTTCAAGGGCTAGGGTATTTATAGACCTAAGGTTCCTGTGGAATGCAGATCGATTGCCATGTGGTAGTGGGACAATTGGGACTATGCTGCACCTAACTATGCTCTCCACTGAAGTAAGTGGTGTTATGCCTTGGTGTGCTCCAATGGACTCTGCAAAACTACTAGACTATGAATACACTACCAACTGAAGACAATGCAATGTACCTAAAAAATGCAAAAAATGCAAATTTGAAGACAATGCTTTGGGATTACATTGTCCACTATCGCAATTGGGGTTGAGCAAAGAGGGGTACAACAAAGATGCATTTTTGCTAACTACTCTTGCTGGAGGTGTGTTGGAGCTAAGTTGAATGCTAGTGCTACATTGTGGAGACCCTCAGAGGCTATTCTGGTTAACTATGCTTGACTATGCTTTGGACTAGTGGAGAGCGTAGTCCAACACTTAGGATAATTTTGTAGAAAAGTGGCCATGCACTGACTATGCTATCCATGAGAGGCTAACTATGCTTCCAATTGGGGTTAGCATAGTCTCAACACTTAGAAAATTTTTACAAAATCTAGCTTATAGTTAATTACACTTGAATACTCCCCAGTCTACTGGAGAGCGTAGTTTCAACACTTAGAAAAATTTCTACCAAACTGGCTCTTCCATGCCAACTATGCTTGACTACACTCCAGGGTAGTGGAGAGCATAGTCTCAACACTTAGAAAACTCTGCAATTGCTAGCTTGACTCTTAGAAAAAATTGTAAAAATAGCCTTTAGTGTTGACTACACTCTCTACTAAGTCAACAAAGCTCTAGTGTAGTAAAGAGTGTAGTCCCAACACTTATTAAAAATTTGCTTCATGTTGAAACTTAGACAAATTTGCAATTGAGAAGTGAAAACCAAAATTTGGTGGTGTTTCATTGGCCCCTCTTTGTTGATGTCTAGAGGAGTGGCCCAAGAGATGTCAACAAAGAACTGCAAAACACCATAGTAGGCTTGACACCATTGCCCTTCAGTAGTTGATTGGATGTTGCTACATCATGCTCAAGAGTTTTGTGGATAGCAGTATGCTAGGAGTAAATGATATAGGTAATCTACTAGGGAATAAAGGGGAAGTAGAATGCAAACAAGGTGTTAGGATGTAGAGCTATCATGGTTGGTGGTGACCATGACACCAGAGTGTCCTACCCCTAAAAATGTTGACCTCTCGTTAGAGTGCTCATGAGAGAGTTAAGGTGGATATAGGGTTTGATCAGTTGTGAAATTGCAACTCTTTTAATTTTCTTGGAGACATGATTTTTCCCCTTTGCTCTTTTTTTATTTTTTTCCTTATTTTCTTTGTTTTGCTTTTTTCTATGAGGTGAACCTTCTTTGGGTTCTGCACTTTGCTAAATGCTAACTATGGGATGTATTCCACTAAGTGGATTGTGTGCCACTGGATGGGATTTTCTTTAATGCTTGCAAAACCACATTACATTTGTAGGACAAGTGTTTCCTCCTTTGGATGACTTGTGTTACATCTTCCTAGGCTTTGACCAGCCAACAGAGGCTCCCCATGGGACAACTTATGTTATGTATGCCTTGGGTTTTACGGTTTGTGATGCGATATGCGAAGATGCTATATGCAAGGAAGGTGTTATATGGTCATAGCTTGTGAGCATCAAGGAATTGAAATCTTGGCTATGTGGGGAATGAGAAAATATTGGAATATGGAAGTAGATGTGGGTAGGCTATAATGGGATAGGAGGAAATGTGCTTTCTTGAGTGGCTTAGCTAATCCAATCATGCACATTTGAGTACTATGGTGACTTGCCACTGCAATGAGGTGCATCTCTGCATGAAGACCTAGGAGTTCATCCTGCAAACACAACTTTGAGAAGACAAGAAAAAAATACCAAACATGAAATGCAAATAAAATTCTAGGGGTGATTATGTTGTGAATGCTCCAAATGCTGAACTAGTTGTAAGTGCTCAAAAAAGCCAGTGAAATTCTGGTGGTGAAAATGCTACAAATACTCCAAAGGCTATGTTGATGACAAGAGCTCAAAAAATTAGCAAAATGGTGGGAGGCCGTGATGCTGCAAGTGCTCCAAGGATAGTACCGGTGAAAAGAGCTCAAAAAATCAAAAAAATTGCAAGGGGCCATAGTGATGCAAGTGCTTCAAAGGCCAAAGTGATGGCAAGAAATCCATTTTGGGACTACAGTATACCTATCTATGTGATGCAAAAAAGTGGGAGAGGGGGGGGGGGGGGGGGGGGGGGGGGGGGGGGGGGGGGGGGGGGGGGGGTGGCGCCCGNAATTGTTCTTTCTTACTTGCTTGTGGAATTATGCATGACTGATGGCAAACCTAGTTTAAGGTCTTGGTAGATTATGGTGTGCTAGTTTATAGTCCTAGTAGATTACTGTGCCAACTTAACATCATAGTGGATGAGTTGTGTGCCAGTTTAACAACGTAGTGGATAAATGCTATGCTAGTTTATAGTCATAGTGGACTTGAGGTGTGGATACAAATTTAACATCATAACATATGGTTTGTGCTAGTTTATAGTCATAGCGGATTTGCTCTGCCAATTTATAGTCATAGCGGACTTGCTATTGTGCCAGTTTAACAGCATGACCCAAGGATGAATGTTATGCTAGTTTAACATCATAGAAAATGTGTTTTTTGCTAGTTTAACATCATAGTGGATGTGTTAGATCTATGCTAGTTTAACGTCATAGCAGATGAGTGCTTACCTTGTTCCATTGATGTTCAACATGCTAAGCATAGTATAACTTTAGGTACAAATGGTTCACTGGATTGACAAACTCATTTTCATCTTGGTTAGCCAACTTGAATGCTCCATTGTCATAGGCCTTAGTGATCAAGAAAGGCCCTTCCTAGTTGGCTGAAAATTTGATCACAGGTTCATGAATGGCCTTGAGGACTATGTCCCGTTTCTTGATCAGGTGTTGATGCTGGTTGTGATGGTGCTTTTTCCTTTGGTTTTATTGATACCATTCAATGTGATCAAGAGTTTGCATGCACTCCTCCTTTATTGAGTTAAGATCTACAATTCTTAACTCATTGTTCTGAGCTTCATCAATGAAGTTTGAGAGGATCATCCAAAGTGATGGAACCTACAATTCAAGGGACAAAATTTCCTCAAACCTATAGATAAGACTATAAGGAATCTTACCTGTTGTTGTTTAGCATGTTGTGTGGTAGGACCAAAGTGCATAGACTAGTTTCTCATGCAATTGTTGTTTGTTGTTGCTTAGCATCTTCTTTAGAAGTTTGAAAATGACTTTATTAGTGGCCTTCGCTTGGTCATTCACCTGAGGTTAGTATGGTGACAAGAAGGAATGTTTGATACCAAAGTGCTTACAAAAGGATTTAGTTTTAGCATTCCTAAATTGTGGCCCATTGTCTCTTACTATGGTCATGGATAAGTTGAAATGGGTCACTATGTTATCAAGCATGAATTTGCAAACTTGTGGCAATGTTGTCTTCCTAAGGGGAATAGCCTCAACCCACTTGGTGAAATATTTAGTTGCAATTATGATGAAGCTATTCCATGTAGAGGACTAAGGCTTTATAGGTCCAATAATTTCCAAGCCCCAACATTGGAATGGCCATGTGATCTATGCTGTGTGCAGTTCAGTTAGTGGCACGTGCATTAAGTTGCCATGCTGTTGACACACATTGCACATTTTGATCTTAGAGATGCAATCATGCTTCATGTAAGGCCAATAATAGCCTAGCCATCTAATTTTCACTATCATTGCCCTAGGTGCTATGTGATCTTTGCATAGTCCCTCATTGACTTGCTCAATGATTATTTGTGCTTCACTATCACTCACACAAGTTAGTAGTATGTGATCATAGGATCTGCAACATAACATGTTATCACCTACGATAACGTACTACTATGAACGCTTATGCACTATATATTTTTGAGCAACAGTTAAGTTTTTCAGAGGCTCACTCTATAGAAGCTATGCTTGATGTTGTCATACCACTCTTCTGCATGGGTTGTGCTTACTATGGCTATGGACATAATGTTAGTGATTTGCATGATAGGCATAGTGCAATCCATCATCAAGGTGGACAATGCATGGAACATGTTAGGTGCAATGCTTAAGGCTAATGTTGCTAGTGTGTCAGCTATGGAATTTTTATTTCATGGAATGTGTTGGACATTGACCATTGCAAAGTGCTGAAGCAAGTGCTTTGCCAAGTCATAAGGCTATAAATGTTGGGCCTTGTAGGTATAAACCTCTGTCACTTAGTTGACTACTAATTGTGAGTTGCCTTGGATCGCTAAGTGTTGGATCCCTAGGTCATGTGTTGCAAGGATACCTCGGAGGAGGCCTTTGTACTTCACCACATTGTTAGTGAAAGGGAATGCAAAATGGTATGTGAAGGGTTGGATCTCCCTAGAGGAAAATGTGATAACGGTAGTAGTACCATCCTCTTGGGAGGTTGAAGCTCTATTAAACTACAAGAGTTCCTCATAGTTATCGATCACTTGGGTAATGCCACTAATGTTCTCATTCGAGAATTCTAAATCTATTGTGGCTTGATTGTTATCTAGAAAAACCATAAGTTGTGTAGCTATAGCTTGACCTTTTGTTTAGGCTCACATAATGTAATGTAGGTCAAACTCCATTGTTATTATTTTCCATCATGCAATATGATTGCTTTCATAGATGTTCATTGTGATTGCTTGGAGTACGTTATTTTTGCAAATGATGTTAACTTGACTGTAGAAAAGGTAATGCCTCCACTTCTTAAGTGAGAAGACTAAGGCAAGGTAGTACTTTTTCACATCATTGTATTTTTCTTCATGGACAACTAATGCATGGCTTAAGTAGTAAACTATAACCTCTGTACCATCATCTTAGTTTTGGCAAAGCAAGGAAGCAATGAATGTGTCAGAAGTGGCAAGGTAGATGTAAAAGGGTTTATCTCCTTGTAGAGGATGAATTGTAGGAAGTTGCACTAGCTCTTGCTTAAGATCATCAAATGGTTGTTGGCATTGAGCTGTCCACTCGAAGTGGGATCCTTTCTTGAGCAGATGTTGTGTTGGTTGTAACTTATTGGTTAATTGTGTGATAAACCTATGTATAAACTACAATCTACCTTGCAACCCTTGTATCTCCTTAAGGTTATCTAGGGATGTTAAGTTGGTTATAGCCTTAACCTTATTAGGGTCTATGTGTATGCCTGCTTCATATTCTGCAAAATTGAGCAGCTGGCTCATTCTGACAACAAAAACACACTTCTTGATGTTCAACCTAAGATCATGTTTTAAGCAATGTTTAAGCACTATGTCTAGATCATTTGCATGGTCATGAGCTACTTTGGACTTAACTGTAATGTCATTGATGTAATCATTGAGTAGGCTTAGCATGTAATCACTAAAGATATACATCATTGTGCATTGATACATTGCTCTTGCATTCTTAAGTCTAAATGGCATCATGGTATAGCAAAACATACCATATGGGGTCATAAAGGTTGTGTTAAGTTAGTGCTTAGGGTTGATCCTAATTTGGTTGTAGCCCAAGAACCCATCCATGAAGGATAACAAGGCATGTCTAGCCATGGTATCGATTAGTTGATCAATACTGGGCAATAGAAAATTGTCTTTGATAGTTGCCTTATTTAGGTCTCAAAAGTCTATGCATATGCATATGCTTCCATTTTTCTTGGGCAAAACTATGATGTTGGAGACCTAGTCTACATAGTTAATAGCCCAGATGAAACCAAGTTTTTAAAGGTTGATGATTTCATCACGAATGGCCAACGCCATCTCAGGTTGAACCTTACATGCTTTTTATTTTACTAGTTTAATGTAGGGATCAAGGATGATATTGTGCTAGACTAATTGAGGATCTAGGCTTGGCATGTCCTCATATGACCATGCAAATGCCTTGACGTTATCGTATAGCACCTTAGCGATGTCTTGGGCATGTTGGGGATCTAGCGAGGAGCTTAGTTTTAGCATTTTAACCTTGCCATTGGGTGTTGTCATAGGGATCTCAACAAGGTAATCCTCTATGTTGTCCCCTACCTCTAGATCAAGAGCCTTGACTAGATGGTTGGGCTAGTCTAGTGGTGTCTCTATGGATTCTATATATTTGGCATAGCTTGTAGGATTAAGGTCTAGGCAATGTGGGTTAATGCATCACTTGATATCACCATGAGTCCCTGTAAGGACTAGAGGTGAGAGAAGCTACTCGAGCATGGCCATGTTGTATTCCTACAAAACAAACTAGCAAAATGTTAAGAAACACTTATCTCAACCAAGTTAATATGCATAAATGAATGAAAATCAATGTGATGAAAATTTTCCTAAGTATACAATAAAGGCTATAAAGAAGGTAGACATGTGTGTGTTGATTTTAGGCCTCACTAGGTCATGAGTGCCAATTTTAGACCTTAGTAGATTGTGTATGCCAATTTTAGGTCTTAGTGAACTACAAGTGCTAGTTTTAGGTCTTAGCAGATCATGAGTGCTAGTTTTAGGTCTTAGCAGACCGTATAAGTATCAGACATGTCATTTTGAGGTAGGATGGCCATGATTGGGAAGAAAAATTAGCTCAAGCATTTACTGGTCAATGAAACCTTGGAAATTTTGGCTCAGGCATTCATGGGGTGATGAAAAGTTGCAAATTTTGACTAAGTAAGAGTGACTATGCTCTCCACTAAAAATTAAAAATTTTGGCTAAGTGTGGAGAATAGTCTTGGGTTGGTGGATTATTAAATCACCCTGAGAGGGTATATAGGTATGTTTTACCATGGGTAAGTTATCATTTTTAAGTTTTCAAATGCCAAGTTCAAAGCATAATCTTACCATTGTTGTTGTTTCACATTGCCAATGAAGAGCGTAGTTGGAGCCATGACACATTGAAGTGGATGCCTACACCCAGGACTGACAAACATGAATGAGGGGGAATGAGCACTAGGCCACCTACCAAAAACATGCGTGGAGGAGAGGAGGCTATTGATGTTTTCCAAGTACCCCAATGATGCTCTCCCCTTTGCCATTTTTTCATCATTTTGCTTTTTTGCACTTCAAGGGTTTGGGACATAGACATTGTTGGCACCCTACCATGATGCCCTAACATGGTAGGGGCCATCACCACCATGGGCCATTTCGGTCACTGTAGTTGGGGAGTGCATGCATGGTTTGAGGGTTTTGGGAGATGAGGAATTTGGGTTTTCTTTTCTTTTCTTTTCTGAAAATTTTGATGTGTGGTTCTTGGAAAGCATGCTTATTGCATATTTCAGTGCCTTAGTAGTGGGAATGGCTACTACTCAGCAGAGGTTTTCCCTTGCATTTTTCTATTTGTGAAAATAAAATTTCTGTTTAAGTGTGGTGTGGATAGGGCAAGGCACAAATCAAGATTTTGGTGGTGGCTAGGGGCAACCTGCAATGAGATGAGGGGCATAGCAAGGGTTCTACAAATTTTTTTTATTTGGTTGTTTGGACGTGTAGGATGGGATAGAGATTGGATGCTCCACTAGGGTTGTGGGATGACTACACCCCATGGTGTGGCGATAAGGGCTACTGGGGAAATTGAGCCTCATAGTGAAATCATGTAGCCACAAGGGGGAAATGGTTATCACCACACACTGTGAATATTTTTCTATGTATTTTTTTTCTTTTTAAAAGAGAAAAAAATCATGTATCTTGGGTATGGAAAAAAGCTAGATGCATCGCACACTATGAGGACCGTGGGATTATTGCACCCCATGACACAACTGCAAGGGTTGTAGAGGCATGCAGCACCAAGGTGCATTTTTGTATTTTTACTTTCTTTTTGTTGTTGTGGAGGGTAAGCCAAGGCATAGGTGCAATGCATGGTGATGTCATGGGTGTGAGCAAAAGATGCGTTGGGAGTGGTGGGAGCAATGGTGTGGAGAGGGTGATGGGGTAGCATGCAGCACTATGGTAGGGCACGTTGTGCAAAGAGTGTTGGGACAGCTGCCAAGACCTCACCGCTTACAGGCTGTAGCCAGAACTACACTCCCCATGCCTTGGAGGCATAGTTGATGCTAAGTGTTTGAAAAAATGATGTCTGCTTCAAAAGTTAGTTTTCTTAGGAGAGCATAGTCAGGAGTTAGAAAATGTTTCAATCTAACTATGATTTCCACATTTTGAAGTGTAGTTGGGGTGCTTCCAGGGTTAGAAAAATTTTTTCCCTCTTCCTAGACTACACTTCCCATTGAGGTAGCCCAGAGTTAGAAAAAAATTATAACTTTCCAAACTATGCTATCTAGAGTTAGAAACATTTTGCAAAAACTTTTGTAACTTGTGCATAATGCAAAACTTGTGAAATGTAATAATGCTAATCATGCAAATTTCCATGATGCTAATCCTATGAAAACATGCTGATGCTAACCCAATGAAACTTGTGAAATGGAATGTTAATCCTATGCAAATGTGTTGTACCCCAGTGAGTACTAGGCACATCAAATAAGTTGATTGACATCCTATTCCCATGGAGCCCTAGGGGGCATTACCAAAATTAAGAATTTTTGTTACTCTATGTTATACTATGTTAATTTTTCTAACTTGATTTAATAATTTTATGTTAAAATTTGAATCTATCTATATATACTTAGGATTTTCTCATTACTTTATGGTTGCAAGGTGCTATTAAAACTTGTATTGATCATCATGAAGCTTGTTGGCATCCTATGTTGTGTGAGTGAGCTTGTTTCTAACATACCTTTGCTAGATATGTGGGTGGGTGTTCAAGTAGTGTGGTTCCAACCAAGGGCTTATGAGTTCCTAGAGTACCTACTGTAGTAGTTTAGTATGATCATGTGGTCAAACTTAGCGATAAAGGCTACTAGTGCCACCATCGAGACATTGCTACCTAGGGCTAACCAAGACTTCTTGAGGTTCATCTTAGATGAGCCTATTATTAGTAGTGATGAGGCAAGTGATTCAGGCAAAGGCCCTAGGAGCATTTAGTGTCTATCCAAGATATGGTGCATGATAGGGTTCAATTGCTACAACAAGAGCAACACCTTTTTTGTCGCACTGTGGCTACACATCCTATTCCAAAATCCACCTGGAACTATTTGTTGTGCTAAAGGGTAAGTACTTTTGTGACTTTCATAGTATGTTTTTGCTACTTGCTCATGCTATCTTACTAATGACTCATGCTTAATGCTAGGTTTAGAGTTGATGAGGAGGGACTACATGATGAGGAGAATGCTATAGCCTTGACCTGCACTACCTTGGAAGTTTTTTCTTCAAGATCGAATGTTTGAAAAGTTGTGCTTGAGCAAGTGGGATCTAATTTGGAAGCCTACCCCACCCAATACCTGAGGGCATATGAGTGGTGCAGGACCCATGACTAGTTAGATGGGGAGTGGGCCATTAGTATCATTAACACCAAGGATATGCTTGTAGCACCACCCCCATCTTGCACCCCATTTGTGTCATGTATTCATCTAAGCTTTAGCTCATATGCTTGCTCATGTCTACTTGTTAGTTTTCCTTTTTCATGATGCTAATATTGTTTTTCCTTGGTAGATTGATGAGTTGTTATCTATAATGATTAAAGGTCTCATGGGGTGGTCACACTACTGATGGGATAGTGTAGGGGAAGATCCTCTAGTTGGCACTAGGAATGTGAATAAGGTAGACCACTATATTGCGGAGATGATGGGACCATCTACAGTAAAGGTTAAGAGACCACATCTCATGGAGGAGACTACCCCTGAGGTCAAAAGGCTAAGTAGTAAGAAGATCCATATCAAGTTCCAAAGATTGCACATAGAGGTTGCAAGCTAGTATGCATAACTTACTAGATGCATTTATTGTATTAACATTTGTTTATATTATTATGTTTTTGTTTATGCTATGCTATTAACTAATACTAATGTGCTATGTATATGCGTTGATTGTAGATATTGGAGAGAGGATAGCCAGAGCAATGGCCAAGGTGGTAGTAAAAGGAGCACATCCTCAAGCTAAGTAGGGGAGGCTCATGGAGATGAGTTGCTTGAGGTAATAGAGATCCTCCAATAGTTGGAGGAGGAGGGGTTGTTCCACCTTGATGGGGGTGATTTTAATTTCCTATTTGATGGTGTGCAGTTGGGTGAACCCCCTGCACTCATGCCTGAGGACCTGCTAGGTAACTACTTTATGTTGCCATATGTTATTGCCTTTTGCTCTAGAATCTTTGGCTATTTGGTTATATGATAATTGCATTGTTGTCTTATAGCCTTAGATGTGCATGTTAGTAGTCCCACATCTACCTACTATATGAAGCCATGGATAGACGCACCTGATAAATTTGCCTTCATGGAAAGCATTGTGGAGGATGTGGTGGACTATTTACAATAGGTGGATCTCGAGCTCAATATGCTTGCTATGTTTCTTTGCTTTATGTTGTTTGACCAATTGAATGATTAGTTTGTGGATAAGATTAATTTCTTATTGTGTGCCAATAGGTTCTAAGCTTTGGTGAGATCTAAGTAGGGTGGCAAAGGTGGATTCCCTTCTTGACCTCCCTCTTGAAGTGGATTAGGTGTCTTGTCACATGTATGAGATAGTGAGTAAGTGCATGTTTTCTTGTGCAAAGGCATTGTGGATCTACAGGTGCTCAAACAAGCACATGTGAAAACATGTACATGAGATTTAGGAGAGAGTGACCAACCAAGATATGAAGATCGAAGGCCTTCACTCCCAATATGAATTTTTAGTGGCTAGGTCACAAGGAAATAGCACCTAGCAAACCTCTAATATAGAATATGCTTGATATTGGTTGGCTATCAAAGGCAAGAATGAGGTCATCCAGGAGGTGATTTAGCAATGGTTGCAGATGGAATTTCTTACCTAGAAGAATCAAGGTTGAAAAAATTACAACACTAAGGTATATCAGTGGGGGCAGACTCAGAAGAGACACAAGCACTAATCTCAATGGTACAAGGAGAAGTTTATCAAGAATTTTCACCTTGAGATGTTTTTGAGATGATTGGTGGGAGGCAGGCTTATGAGTTGTGCACATGGAATATAGTGGTGAGTGGCTCTCCCAAGTGACAGATCATCACCCCTTTAGGAGAGGCCTCCTCTTCTGCCTTTTCAATGGAGCCATTCTTATGGACCATCGTGGACAAAGGCAAGACCCTTGTAAGGATTGAATTTGGCTAGGAGGACTAGACATACCCTTTTGAGGCCAAGATCCTTTGATGCTTGGAGGATGGCCTTGAAAAGTTACCTCCAGAAGACATGAATGTGGGACCCTCTCAAGTTAGTCATTAGTTTTTATGCTTTTTCATGTTTTGGGTTAGCTTGTGTATTACAAATTTACTTACTAACTGCTCATTTTGTTGTAGTTGTGGTAGTAGGTAGCAAGAGATGTTGTGGGCCCTAATGATGTAGTGGGGGAAGAAGGACCTCCACCTCCACCTAGTGCCACCAGTTGAGGATGACATGATGCTGCTAGGTGTTTTTACTATTTTTTGCTATGTCTTTGCTACATGATGTTGTTGCTCATGCTATGTACTATTATTCATGTGAGATGTAATGAATACATTTGCTACATGTAGTGTATAATGTGTAAATTTTTTTTTATTTTCTATACACTTTTTATGAGTGAATGCACTCGGTTAGAATTATGCGATGATAGTATGACTAGGCCATTGTGAACCCCATGCTATTTTAAGTCCTTAGCAAGAGATTTGATGATAGTTTAAGGTCATTTTAGGCCAAACATTGCCAGTTTAAGGGCATGGAAGGCTATAGGGGTAGAATGACTGGTGGTAGTTTAAGGACATTCTGGGCCATAGCAGTAGCTTAAGGGCATTTTGGGCTAAAGAATTGCTAGTTTAGGGCCATGGTAGGCTACAGAGTGCTATTCTCTTTTTCACGATTTTGGACTTTCTAAATTTTATGCATTTCTATATTTTTTATATGTAACCTAATAACTGCTAAAGGATAAACTAAACGAGTGAATGCATAGACTAAACAAAATGTATAAACAAAGCAAATAAATGCATAAATAGAGTAGAATAATGCATAATCTAAATAATCAAGGTAAATGTAAATGTGTAAACAAATGCAATGTAAGAAAAAAGTGAAATGCATGGATAAATGTAAAATCAAAGGGTAGGCATGCACCTAGCATGTGTTGGAGTAAGAAGATACCTTAGTTACACAATTGCTTCCTAACTCGATGTGGGTTAGGAGAAGTGTAGGGCCTAGATGGTACTATGCGGTATTCCCCTTAACCTTCATTTGCTATGTTGAAGGGAATTTCTACCCATAAAGCATCCTCTAGGAGGTTGTTGACTTCCTTTGTTTACTTGGGTGGGTTAGCCTTGCACATTTCATCCTCATCCTCCATTGCGAATGCATCATTATTAAACTCCACCTCTAACCCTTGCTTTGTGTTTATGTTGTTAATGGCTAGAGGGGCTACATTATCACTGTGGATAATGACCTCACAACCTTCATATGGGAGGTGGATTTCTTGGTAGATAAGAGAGGAGACAACCAATAATTAGGCCAACCAAGGTGAAACACCACAAAAATTTCAGCAACACTTCCAGAAAGCTTCAGAGCCTCTGAAACGGCTTCAAGCAGCCCACCATGGAGCAAGCAAGGTCCCCTTGGGGCCCACAGATCACGATGGCAAGTGTCGGTGTCAAGAATCATCAGTTTCAAGGTCAAAAAGTGCAATTTTGGCTAAGTACATTGTGCAAACGTTGCACAGCGTAAGGATTAGCGTCACCAACTTTTGGAGCCCCAAAACTAAGCCAAAATGACTTAATTTCAAGGGTGTAAGTCATCCTCAAGGTCCACTATTGATAACTATGGGTCCCAGCCTTTAAAAATTCCATATTTCAGCCCAAAATTGCAAGTTTTGGAGGCCACACTGCAGGTCACACTGCAAGTCGCGCTGGATGCTAGACAAGCGAGGCGGTGTTAATCCTTCTTGATTTTCTTTTTCAAGAAATCTATAAAATGGAAAAGGGATATAAAAGCCCATGCAAAATCATGCCAAATATTCAGCAAAAATAAAAATAAAAATATAATTTTTCCAAGTGGGCCAGAGTTGGAGCTAATCTTTTTAAATTTTTTAAATCTTTTTTTTTATCACTTGAGGGCTTGTATTTCTTAATTTATTTGTATTTTATGGGTTGGAATGACCCATAAGTTGTAAAATACATTGAACCTGGTCAAGGAAGGCAAATTGCCAACACATACCCAACTCATGTACAACTTTCAAGCATAGATACATTGAACCTGGTCAAAGCAAACCCTAGCCAAAACCCTAGCCCAAACCTATAAATACCCTACCAATTCACACAAATTGGGGAGGGGAAGAACAACAACAACAAGGAACAAATGGAGGAGGAGAAGAACAACAAAGCAAGAACAAAGACAAAGAAACAGAAGATCGAAAGTGGCAAAGATTGGAGGAATTGGTGATGCACATCCGATTTTTGGCTTCCGATTTCTCCTCACATTAATCACATTTCATCGTCACGTCATTCTGTCACATCATTCCGGGGCTAGGCGTTTGACTTGCCATCCACACTTGTGCAACTACGCTTTGACCGGTGCATATTCTTGTTTAAAAACAATACAATACAGTTTCATTTTTGCCTCTCATTTACATTATTTACTGTAGTTTTTCTTCTGTTTACAATATAACTTTGTTTACGCTTTATTCATAATTCAGTACACTTTATTTACATTTCGTATCGTTGTTCATATTCCGTTTACACCGTTTACGATAACCCAAGCGCTAGCCATAGCTTACGCTTGGGGAAGTCCTTGGTTGATTTGCGTGCGAACCATCCAAGGCACTCTGCCTTCGTTCCTTTTCCAGCTTGCCCTCAAGCGAAGGCAGGGTTGGCTGTGGCTGCCCAACGATCTCTCGGTGTCTGTTTCCCTTCCAGCCTTACACCGACGATTTAGGTCAGTACAGTTTTTGGCGCTAGAAGGAGGGCCACTTTCTTGTTATTAATCAAAGCCTCACTACCTATCAAAACTCCATTCATCTATCCCAGTCCATTCACGTTTATCATGGAATCTTCCCAAGTCAACCCAGTAACACTACCAATTGCTTCAAACCCTATGACTGCTACGGAATCCATAACCGTCACTGAACACATAAATCCTCAAGGCCCTACACGCCAATCCCTCAGGCTACAAGGCAAAGGCCCCATTCATGCAACTCTTACACCTGAACAATATAATTTTATCTGTGTTAAGATCCAAGCCAACCTACCCATTGATCGTATGGAGAGGGAAGCCAAGCGAGAATATGAATTCATCCACAAAGGAGGACGTGAGTTTATCCCTTCAGCTTTTGACATAATCCCACTATCTGAAAACCATCATAAACTCATATCCCAACTTCTCATGGTTAAAAATCAAGCCTTACAACTACCTCCCATAGAGCCTCAAGATGAAGAAGATGACTTTGCAGCCCAATCTGAACATGGAGAATCATACCATACTGTTAGCCCCCATGCCCACACAAACCTATTATCCCATCCTTTCCTAGAAGAAAATATGTTTCCTTCTTCATCCACAAACATTCAAGCACATGTTCCCCATTCCATCCCTATCTTCTCCGTGCTCAATAACATTCACTCTGATGCATCCACTTCCATAATTCCTCCACCAGCACAGTCTCAACAACTCCCCCAAACCAACGTAGGGTCAATCCCCCAACCTCAAGTAGTTGGAATACCATCAGTCATACCAGCTTCCACATCCACCCATTACATACCCCAGATGCAAATTCATAGGGCACCATTGATTACTCCTACCCAACATATTCAAGGTGTTACCTCACAACCTATGGCTAGACAGTGGGTTCCACCAGTAGTCTCAGTCCCGAATACCATCCCACCACAACAAATGTTAGCCCAACAACATGCTTTTCCACAAACAATGCAACAATTAAACCATTATCATCCACAATCAACTCAACCCATTGGTTTGCCTACCGCCCAAGAATGGGCAGACACACAAAAAATGATGCACTCGTTGGCAGAAGAATTAAAACGCCTTAAAACTTTCAACAATGAGGAAGTCAAGGTACTAGATTTCTATCAAGATGACCCAATTGACCCCTCAGTTCCACCCTTGACCTTGCCAAAAGGAGTCTCATTACCTCAACTAACCAAGTACAATGGAGAAGGGGACCCAAATGCCCACCTAGTAACATTTAGAACCGAAAGCCTTTTACTTCAAGCATGGCCCCATGTAATCTTGCGAGTGTTTGCAATGTCCTTAACCGGAAAAGCCTTAGACTGGTACCGATCTCTACCCCGTAGCTCCATATCTTCTTTAGAGAATTTGTTGCATCAATTTGTCACCCGTTTCAAATACAATCTGAAACCTGAAGCCACATTAGATAGCTTGATTCAAATTAAACAAGC
>MNCI01010206.1:8538-59723 GCA_015680685.1 Gnetum montanum
ATTGCAATACCATGGAAATTCACTTTAAAGATAAAAAGAAGCTATTCTGGTCCCATCAAAATACCAAAGATTTTCTGAATCCTCTTGACTACTGAATTGTTCAACGGCATAACTACAAGTAGAGGCTCTCTTACAACAATCCCAATAGCAGTTCTTATACGTTGCACAATAACAAAATTTACTACTAAAATGCTCTTAAGGCTTTTAAACATAAGCGCTTCTATTATAAATTTGTAAATATTATAAATTTTATGCTAATATTAATATTTGTAAATATTATAAATTCTATATAATATTATAAATATTTTATGTAATGTAACATTACAAATATTTTAACATTAATATTGCAAATATTTTATGAATAGTAACTTATATATAATAATGTTGGAAAAATAATGTTTTAAGAATGTTTTAAGACTTGGAATAATTAAATTAAATTAAAGGTAAGTCTTCAGCCCGTCACTTGGAATAATTAAATTATTGGTAAGTTTTGGCGATGGATTAAACTGCAACTCCAGCATCAGTTGAAATATCTCTTGCTTTGCGGATTCAGTTATACACCTACCTTAGCGTGCCTTCGTGTCTTTGCTGCCGTGTTCTATGGATCGGTATGCAATATTGAATGCTTCGGCATCGGGCATGGCTGCTGTTTTAAATTACAAGTTCCAGGGGCAAATGACATTTGTGATTACCATTTTTCATAGCCTGAAATTTTGAAATCAGTTCCCAGTTATGATGTTGTTTCTGTTTTCAATCTTGTTGTAGCAATTACCCTGTTTCTATATTCTCCAAGGGCACACAACCATGAAATTCACCGAATTATTTAAAAATAGTGCTGAGGTGTGTAGGGTTTGGTGGTAGAACAACGATGCTACCAACGCAGATTGCCATGTAGAACAAGAGCTCGCTTTTGCCACGGCAATGGTGGAGAAGAGGGTGATTTGAAGATGAAGAACAAAACGCAATTATTTCTCTGTGTGTGGGTGAGGGTTTCATTTTTTTTCTTTGCTACTGCATCCACGGTGAAGGGGTTTTGTCCTTCAGGGATTTGGCCGTGCCCATGGCGATGGTGGTTGTGTTTTTTTCTTTTTTTTTGGTGCCCGCTTGTGCCATGATAAGCACCACGCGGTTCGCGGTTCTGCACTTCTACTGCTCTGGTTAAAACGTGATTTGATGAAAGAACAGGCATTTTTCTGGACTATTTTTCCGTCAGTTGTAGCAAGAGACGCTTGGGCTATGTTTGAATGTTTATTGTAGAATTTCTAACCACAGAAAATGAAGGCGAAACAAAACAATACGTAGTCTGCAACTTCATCCAAGGGCCATTAAATATGGGAGTTAAATAAAAAATAGAAGAAAAATTAATTAGAGAAAATGACCATGAATTCACCGATCTGTTCTCCATCCTCTATTCTTCCATCTTCAAAGGCACATTGTGCGAGGCACAATTTTAGCTGTAGCAATTTCATTCATTTTTTTCTTCCAACGCATACAGTGGCTGGAACTGCTCTTTACCATAGAAACGTCATTCAAATCTTACAATGGTAACTTTAATAAGGTTGATTTTAATTTCTTATTGATGTATTCATGAACGGGGTTGCTCTTTTTAATCGATAAACCTTTTCAATTCTCTTTTCAATCTTCCCATCACACAGGAGCATGATAAATTTTCCTTTCCTTGGTATCATCATTTGAAAGTGGAAACACTATATCTTCACTCAACAAATTTCCACATGAAACCTCTGGTATTAAAATATCAATAGGACGCAACTATCATATATATATATATTATTTATCTTTGATGGCTTATTCATATTTTATCACCTTTGCTGTTCCATGAAATGGCTAAATGTGCCAAGAGGAACACTTAAGTTTAATCAATCACTGTCCTTCCAAACTTACTTGTATTGTCACGGTTGTATGGTTAAGTAAGTTTGAGGTATGTGATTTTTATATCTTTTATCTTTCTAACGCCTATGCTAATAGGGAGAGGGTGAAGAGACTAAGTGACTAACTTATATTACCTATTTACTAACTAGGTTTTAATTGTCCTAGCACTAGTATCTGTTTCCACTTGTTGCACACATCCTGAACTAGTGCAATGTTGCTGGGATTACCAAATGCTACTTTTTACTGGGTTACTAAGCATTACACATGTGCTCGAAGCGGTCATATTGAATGCACTTAACTAGGAGAGTTGAGGGTTGAGAGAGATTTAATTATCTAGGAAAGCATTTAAAAATTTAAAAATAATTAAATCTTATTTAGCTTAGTCCATATGCTGCAAGGTTTATCAGAAATTTTGTCTTTATTGCCATTCACAAATGTGTGCTCAGGTACAATTTTCTCGAATAAAGATCTGTTCACTTTAAGACTCCTACTGTGGGCACATGGAAATTATTCTAACTCTAGAATGGTAAAACTGCTATAGTTTGGCTAAGGGTCTAGATCTAGATTGAGAAATAAGGGAAAGCCTCCTCTTATTTATAGAAATGGTGATGGGTTGCGATATCGCATATACGCGATATCGCAAGGGCTGACGCGATATCGCATACACGATATTGCGGCTGATGCGATATCACGGCTCATCATACCCCCATGACTGAATGAAAACTTGTCCTCATGTTCCTTACAAAATATTGGGAAGGTATGGGATTATTGACTTGAATGATACTAATGGTGATGGGGTGACATGTGAACATATCATCATTACAATAAATGGAAAAATTAGTGTTCATGACAACAAGAGTGAACACTATACACATTTGACATCCAGCCTTATTTGATAGCTGAGAGAGAAGAGAGAAGAGAGAGAGAAAAGAAGAAGTCTAAAGCTACTGACGCCATGATTGTGCTTTTCATTGTCCATTTAGAAGCGCATCATCAATCTTGTTCCTTGCATAACTGCTTCAACACCAGTCGATTCCAAGTGTTTCCTCTAGATCCACTTTGTTGTTGTATGATTGTCATCTGCACACACAACACAGTCTGATATTAGCTAGGGTAAATGAATCACAATGCAGTTAATACCTTGCCTCAGTGTAAGGTCCATTGGTTGAGTTGTGATATGGCTAATGCAGATATGGAGATATATTGCTGGTGGCTACCCAAGGTGTAGGGGTTAGGAGAAAATCAAAAAAATTGGACTAGAACCCCAGTGACTAAGAGCGAACCTCCGGTAGTGAGAGAATGGAAAAAGATAAGGAATAAGAAAGATGGAGAAAAAGAAACAATGAAAATGCCAATAAAATGAATGTCAAAGATGGAGATGAACAAAATAAATGGTGATTGTCGAAATGTTTAAGGGAAAGAAATTAATAGATGCACCAAATAGGAATGNAAAATGTTTAAGGGAAAGAAATTAATAGATGCACCAAATAGGAATGCCAGTGGGTCCTCCCCAAAGCAGGCTCATGCCCTTAATGCCCTGACAACCTCACATTCAAAGAGTTCGTAGGCTCTAGAAATGTCATTTGGAAGCAAGAGTTAAACTCTTAACCATAAGAGTTTACCAAAAAGAAAAAAATGCATCATCCAACATATAGACTATTAATACAATTGACAATGAGGTGAAAAATGGAGAAAGAAGGATGCTAAGGAGAGAATGGAATGGAGTCTCAAGAACAAGATGGTGTATATCCCCTTGTGTATTAATGGTTAATGTGACTTAGTAGATCTTATTCCAAGTATGGCCTCAAACAATCCACATTCAGTGACTTTGCATTAATACACTTGGCCAATCCATCCACTTGAAGTAAGAAGAATACTTTCACTAAAGAGTCACCACCATTCCGATGAAACAAAAAAGGAGAAAATAGGAAGCGAGGAAGGTCCTTAGTTAGAGGGAACATTTTTATTTAGTTTCATAACCAGTGCTTGTAGCCCAGATGGTTATTTCGTCTAAGGGGTGTGCTTTGAATTCTCACTATTTTTTTTTGTGTTTTGCGTGAGAACCACACCATGCAAAGACTTATTATTTTTATTAGCTCAACTTCCCGATAATGAAGCAACGTTGGAATGGTATGGGAGACTTAAGAAGAAAACATCCAAGCACCCAAGAGAATGGCCAGCAAAAATGCATCAAGTTCCCTTGAAGTCACACCCTTTTTAGTCCTTGAGTCCTTCCTTAGTTTGAGAAATATTCAGTCACCAATTTGTTGATAGTTCTTATTGTTTAAGGAAGGGGACTATACAGTTCCAAGCCAAGAGAGACCATAGAAATTCATGGATGCATGGGTGACGTGGACTCATTACCTGTTATATCCAAAGAACCATACCTTAGTATCAACATCATAACTTAAAGGTAAAAACCAAACATTAGCAATCAATGGAATATAGTTCATACCACCATCAAGAGAACTTATTAGGTGAAAAAGTTTATAAACAAACAAACAAACACACAAAGAAATAAAAGAGTATAAACGATGTTGCAAAACAAAAACAAGAAAAGTTAAAGAAATTTTTAAAACAAAAATGTGTAAAACAAAAACTTAAAAAGAACTGAGGGTCTTGATTGATTAGCATAAGTGGCCATCTCCCCCATGACTGAATTGAAAGGGAGAGATCCGAAATAATGAGCATTTGTTTAAATTTTTTAGAAGTGTCCAACTTCTCCCAATTGATGTTTTCAGGTTAAGGGTTGGAAGTTAGCTACTCTCTTGCTCCAGTGTATCTATGCTTTCGACGTGAGCGCAAGTTGTTCTCCTAGTTGGTTCCATGCATGTTGGTGAGTTTCTCTTTTGATTAGTTATCAACCACTAGGTATCTCTTTGTTGTGTGGTTGCTACATATAGGCACTTTTGTATGTTGAGTTCCTGGGCACATCGGTTACATGCAGGCAATGTTGAACATTCATGTACACCATCACCCCCTGTATCACTGTATGTGATGCATGAAACTTTTTTCTTCTCAATCTTCCCAAAAGTTTTTTTCCTTAGATATTTCCAAGGAAAGATCGCGAATTCCTAGGCATGTGTTTATTATACTTAGCCATGCCCTCCCCATTATTATTGGGAAGTCCCCTTTGTCATTATTTACTTATATCACTAGGAAATCAGTTGGGTATGACCAACCACACACAGTGGTGATAATGTCCTCAACTTGTCCCAAGAGAACAGTGATGGACTGGTAAGCTAGCTCTAAGTGAATATTGCTCTTCTTTAGTGGAGACAGGTTCCAGACTTTATACATCTCTTGTGATATTAAGTTGACTTCGGAACTTGAGTCTAGAAGAGTTTTACATGGTTTATTCCTAGCAACTTGAAGATAAATTAGGGGGCTTCCAGGATCAGAGAATTTCCTGGGAAGGTGGCCTACCTTGATCCAGTCGGTGATGGTATATGTTAACATAACCATGTGCGTTGAGCTCTGTTTTTGGTTTGAAGGGAGCTATGAAGCCTTATTTGATGGAGAGGCATCGGAGGCTCAACCACTTGTGGTTGTGAGAGCTTGTTTGGACTGTTGGTTTTGAAAAAGGGTCTTCTCTTTGTATAGTTGTTAGAACCAGTAGTGGGTTGAGGGTTTATAGATCTGGTAGCATTGCATTGCTGCGGTTGAGTGGGGAGTTCCCGTTGCATTGTTGGAGTAGGTGGTAGTGGGGCTATCGGTGTGAGAGTGGTGGAAGGATTTGGAGGATGGTATGTATGTGGTGTGTCTCCCCTAGGAGAAGGAGTTTTATAATACTCCTAAGCTTATTAGTGATGTTGTGGTGCCACATGACTGACAAAGTTAGGTGGAGAGATTGGCTGCTACACGTAGTTGCCATATGGATCTGGTTGCTGGTAAGGATATTGTTGCCTTGGTGGTGGCATCCCCCATGACTGTGGGTATTACCACTACTGATGTTATTCAATAGGTTATGGTGGAGTTCCACTTGGATAATACGTTAAGGGTTGGTGGAACTACCTTGGGTTGCCTTGGTGATAAGGTAATCAATGGGGTGCTTGCCGTTTGTTAAGTCTTGGGTTGAGTGCATACACCCCAGACTCTTGTAGATGTGAGATTATTGGGCAACATCCCTTAGGATGGTCATATTGGCATATCTCACATCCACTGTCATTTTCTATATTTGAATCCACAACCTCTTCAGTGATAGCCATTTTACTCTTACCTTTGTTACGTGCATGGTCCAAATCCCTCTTCTTCTTTTTATCATAATCACTACCTCACTCATTAGACTCCTCTATGATTTTCAGAATAATTTCAAATCTACTATCTAAGGAGTCCCACATTTGATCTACCTTACCCAACACTTTTGTTGTTAATTTTTGCAACAGCAAGGTTTCCTAATGCACCAATTGTTTGAGTGGTGACTCTTCCTCCTCCTCACAGAATCTCACTCCCCTTTTTTAGAGGGAAGGATTGTGGTTGTACTCTTCCATACTTTCTCTCTTACGTAGCTCTCCTTCTTCCTTAGCCACTTGCTCCAGCAATCTAAGGATCTGATGGAACCTAAGCTCAGATAATCTCCCTTGGGTATATGTTCCAAGGGTTCTCCTAGTTTCATGCCTAAGTCCATCTTCAAGATGGTGTAGTTGATCCTGCTGTGAGTAACCATGGCCTGGGCAATGATGTAACAGTGTATAATAATGACCCATGACATCATCCAAGGATTCATGACTTCCCTGCTTCCATCCTTGGATTTTCTTTTGTAGGTTGGACACCCAGGAGTACGTTTGATACTTATCATTAAATAGTTCTAGCATCGTACTCCACCTCCTAATTGTTTATGGTTCTAAGGACCAGTACCAGCTTTTCACTTCTTTTACTAGTGTCCTTGGGAATAACTTTAGTTTTTGCCACTTGTTCTCAATGTTTTGCAAGGCACATGCATCATGAAATTATTGTAAGTGATTTTGAGGATCAGCGTTGTGTCCCCCCTCAAATCGTGGGATATTATTCATGTCTAACCTCTTGATCCTGCTATCTTTTTGGTGCCTTATAGGAATTCTAATGACCTCTGTGATGTTTAACATGCTTTGGGTTGCAAGTAGGGGTTCTTTGTTGTCATTTTATTCATAGTGTCTATGATATCTACATGATTCCCTACTTTGCCTTCTTCCATGCCTTGATTCTTTCGAATGCCCTCGTCCTCTTTCTCGACTCTCTCATCAAGGTTTCTCACTATGTTTACCCTTATTCTCATGGTTAGGTTTCTTATGACTGCATCCTGATGTTGAAGGAGAGGATGAATGTGATGATGAAGGGGAAGAAGAAGGAGAGCCATCGCCATGACGATGTTTCCTACCTTCTCTTCTGTGGTTCCATTCCTAATTGTGATGATGATCAGAATGCCTGTTCTTGTCATGTGTTTGTGTTCCCTCGTTGAACACTTGGTCGTCGTGGGGATCAGAACCAGGGTTGTGAATCATGGAGCGTAGGTTTTGATACACCACCTCCTGAACATCATTAGGAGGGGGAACATCATTTTTTGGAGAACCTATGAAAACAGGTTCACCACCCTCAATTTCATTTAAGATGGGCAAAGTATTACGGGGGCCTTTGCCCTTCAACAATGTGTGGTATCTTTCCTATTGCAAATCTCATTGATGTTTTGCTTCTGTGGGATGGTAGTCCCATGCATTGTAATCGCATGCAATGTACTCAGTGTATAATTGTGACATGCCTATTCATGCAAGGGCACGAAGGAGCATGTTGGGGGTTGCTCTATCTGGAGGCAACACTATGTTACTCTCCAAGTCTCTCCAATGCAGTTGTTCATCTTGATGGAAGAAAAAGGTCAAGTTAGGTATATATTCATCACGATGAATATATACCACACTGAATGTTTGAGGAACTGGTGGTTTTTGGTTATGTATGTTGTGTCACCGACTATCTCTAGTGTTGTTCCTAGGCGGTGAAGTGCTTTTGTGCGAAGAAGAAGACATGTTTGTTTGGTTCAGTGTGCTGTTTACCATTATCTTATTTTTTTCTCTTGATCAACCCTAAGGGTTTGTATAACCCTCCTAATGATGTGGATGATTTCCTATGTTCTACGTAGCACACAAACAACTAAGTCCCCGACAACGGTGCCAATGATGAATGGCGAGGTACCCCTACACTCAACCATACGAATACGAGCATCTCACACGTGACTTGGTCGAACTCCAAGGACTAAGTGCTTACGCGCCTTATGGAACACTTAAGGTTAATCAATCATTGTCCTTCCAAACTTACTTGTATTGTCACGGTTGTATGGTTAAGTAATTTTGAGGTATGTGATTTTTATATCTTTTATCTTTTTAACACCTATGCGAATAGGGAGAGGGTGAAGAGACTAAGTGACTAACTTATATCAACTATTCACTAACTAGGTTCTAATTTTTCTAGCACTAGTATCCGTTCCCACTTGCTGCACACACCCTAAACCAATGCAATGTTGATGGGATTACCAAACGCTACTCGTTACTGGGTTACTAAGCGTTACACACGTGCTCGAAGCGGTCGTACTGAATGCACTTAACTAGGAGAGTTGAGGGTTGAGAGAGATTTAATTATCTAGGAAATAATTTAAAAATTTAAAAATAATGAAATTCTATTTAGCTTGGTCCATATGCTACAAGATTTATCAAAAAGTTCATCTTTATTGCTGTACACAAATGTGTGCTCAGGTACAATTTGCTTGAATAAAGATTCGTTCACTTTAAGACTCCTACTCTAGGCACATGGAAATTATTCTAACTTTGGAATGGTAAAAGTGCTATAGTTTGGCTAAGGGTCTAGATCTAGATTGAGAAACAAGGAAAAGCCACCTCTTATTTATAGAATTGGCGACAGACTACGATATCGCGTACGCGATATTGCAAGGGCCGACGCGATATCGTGGTTGATGCAATATCGCGGATCATCAGAGAGGCCTTCAGTTGATCCTACACTTCTCTTGGTACATGCTCAAGGAAAGGGCCAAAGTTTAACTCTTGGAACATCAATTTTTGGACTTACCTCAATTTTATTTGATTTAGACAGGCCTTTGTTAAGGTCACCTCAAGGTTTGCTAGTTGTGTAGGTGCATCATTCCAATGGAAGTGTTTTGTTGTTGTTGCTATTGTTTCTAGAGTCTATCTGATAGATTCCACTTCTACCTCCTCCCTAAGAGGACCTATGGCATGGGTTGCGAGTGGTTTTTCTTGGGGTTGTTCTTAGCCTCATCCCATTCTAGGTTGTTTCTCCCTTAGTTGGGATGGTCTTGCTTCTTATGTGTGCTTTCGTTTTGGTGTCATCTACACATCCATGGATTAGTAGATGTAATGTGTAACTTTAAAGTTTTGAGTATCCTTTCCCGTTAGTTAGTTAGTTACACTTTGGCTAAGGTTGGACCATGACAAATTAATTATTTTATTAATTATTTATTATAATTGTCACAAGAGCTTGTTGGCAAGGTTTAACTCTTGTAATTTAGTGTTTAATAGTTGATTTTTCAGTTAAAACTTTATGGGAGTTAAAAAAAATTGCAAAATATTTTCTATCAAAAATGGTACATTTGTGGTCCCTACGATGGAGAGCTTACCATTGGTATTTTTAGGGTTAAATAATGGAGTGATTTGGATAAATGGTTTGTAAGTTATGGACTTTGGAATGTTCTAGGCTCTGAAAAATTGAAAAACTCCTTTGGCATTTGTGAGAAATGGTAAAAATTTCTAAGTGGGATCATACCTATTTATAATATTTTTGCCTTATGTTGATGGATGGGGCCTTGTATATGGGTTAGCTTCATCGACAAGAACTCGTATATGGGGCGCATCGGCCAAAATTTTTAAATTGTAATATCTCAAAAAAGATAAGGAAGTTTTCAATGAATTTGGGATCTATGGAATTCTAGAAAAGCCAAGAATATGATAAAAGCATTAAAGAGGATCTTTGAAAGCTCAAAAATTGAAAAATTTGATGGAGAACATTTTTTATGAACAAAATATGTAAAGGAGCACATGGTGTGATGTAGAAAATGGGTGTATGCAAGATTCTCTTTGCAAGAATGTCAAAGGATAAGGTACTTAATGAACCCAACCAAGGGATATGCAAGTGGATCCTCTACATAGCAATCTCATGTCCTTTTTCCCTTGCATAACTTCAACCTAAGGAGTCCATGTGCCCCATAGGTGATTAATGATCAATAATAGTTAAGGACCAAAACCCAAAAGATTCTACCTAAGAATTCAAGTACGTCAAACCAAGACATGGAATCAAGAACATGGACACCAGTAGTGAGGTGAGTTATGAACAACATAAATGGATGATGGAGAAGGTGGAATGGAATTTCAAACTAAGGTAATAAGAAATCCCTTATGGATTTCATGTATAAAATGACTGAAGAAGATCCATCCTTAGTCTAGCCCAAAGCCAACCTCTTCTAGTGACTTCACATTATCACTTCGAGACCAATCCACCTCCTTGAGACACAAGAGTGCTTCCACAAAACAACCACTATTTCATAAAAAGAAGAAAAGAAAAGTAGGAAGTGAGAGAGGGCCTTAGTTAGAGGGGACCTTCAAGCATGGGTACATGTCTTTCTAGTCCCATAACCAATGCTTATAGCTTTTTTATGTGTCTAAGGAATGTGCTTTGAATTCCCATAATCTTTTTCTTTCTTTTTAATGGGAACCACACCATGCAAAGACTTTATTTGACTTCCTATTCTTGGAACAAGGAATAGTAAGAAGTCTATGAAAACACTCAAGCACCCAAGTAAGTAGAAGAGTACAAAGAGTATTAAGTCCCCTTGAAGTTATACCCTATACAAAACTTTGAATCCTACTCAATTTCTGAAACTACCAAGGTCACAGATTTATTAAAAGTTTCTTTAATGAAAGGGATCTAAAACTTCTAAAATAAGGAAAACCATAGAGTTTGCAAATGAGTGGATGATGTGGACTCACTACTTGTTCCATGAAAAAGAAACAATGATTGAACAATTGGTATAAAAATTCAAAAATAGAAACCAAACATTAGTAAATAAAACATGAAGCATAAACCACAATTAGTAACAACCACAACACCACTGTGTCTTGTTGGCACAAGGCATGTTTATTAGCAAAAATTAAAAATCACACTGATACAAAACAAAGTAAAATATATAAGAAAATGTAAAATATTCAAGAAATATTTAAATGTACTAATGATGGTGTAAAATAGGAAAAAGATTTAAAATCAAAAAGCTGTAAAATAAACAACTATAAAGATAAAATTGTGTAAAACAAGAAGTAGAAAAACTTAGAAGCCATATGGATGATTAGCATGGATGGCCATCTCCCCCATGACTGAGTTGGAAGAAGGAGATCTAAAAAATTGAATGTGGTTGTTCATCCATTGAGGTATTTGTTGTACTAGCTTGCTTGGGCTTGTGGAAAAGATTCACTTGTTAGATGTTGACCAGTTAATTTTTATTTAGGCTTTTAGGTTTGTATATGGTCATTCCCCAAAAGGAAAGGTTTTAGAAATTATGTAAGGTCCCTTCCATAATGTTTGAAACTTATTTTTTTGTTGTACATGTGTGGGGTTCGAGTAGAGAACCTTATCTCTTGGTTGGAATTTTACTTTTTGTATTCTCAAGTCATGTCATTTCTTGTTGAATGCCTTGTGCACTTCATTCAAAGATAGGGCCGCTAGTCAATTTTTGTCTAGCACATTGAGGTTGATCAGTCTTTCTTTTTGGGTTAGACTTAGGTTAATATTCAGTTCATAGGCTCTTGAGAGTGTATAGAGCTTGGATTGAATTGGAAGCATTAGAAGTTTTTCATATACTAACTCATAGGAAGAGTAGCCAATAGGGAGTTTTCATATTGAGTGGTAGGCCCATAGGAAATCATTGAGTTTTGTGCTTCAATCTCTTCTATATTTGCTTATGGTTCTTGTTAGGATCTTTGTAATCTCCTTGTTAGTTACCTTTACTTGACCGTTGGCTTGGGGATGATAGGGTATTGTTAATTTATGTTCAACCCCCAAGTGTTGCATCAACTTTCTAAAAGTAGCACATGTGAAGTGAGTTCCATTCTCAGAAATTAGTGCATGTGGCAATCCAAACTTGTTTACAACATTTTGTTGTATAAATAAATCATCAGTGGATGATGTACAATCAGTGACAACTATTGTTTTTGCTCATTTGGTGCAATAGTTGATTGCTACGATAATATATTCCTTTCCATTGGACATGGGCGTGATGAGAACCATGATGTCTATGCCCCATAGGTCAAAGGGCTCTAGTGGTTGAATCCACTATTGAGGATCCTGCATTTGTGCAGTCATCCCACCATCTTGTTAACAACATTCACAAGATTAGAAAAATTACTAAGCATTCCTGAAGATTATTTGCCAGTAGTATCCTACCATTAGGATTTTTATAGCCATGTGTCTCCTAGCATAGTGGCCTCCATAGGGGCCTTCATGAGCATCCTGGAGAACATGTAGTTGATCCATATCAGGGACACACCAATGAACTAAGCCATTAGCACACATCTTGTAAAGGTATATGTTGATTTCAATAAAGTACTTTGCCTGATGAAGAAACTATTGTTTCTTTCTAAAGTTTAGATCTTGTGGCATCTCTTGAGTGAGAAGGTAAGTGAGGATGCCATTGTACCATGTTCTTTTATCGAGCACTTAATCATTTATTGCTTCTTTAAAGAGGAGTTCATCTAGACATTGATCAGAGAATGGGCTCTTTTCCTTGTTATTATCCCATCTTAATCAAGAGAGGTGGTCAATGACCACATTCTCAATCCCTTTCCAATCTACCATTATGAGATGAAATTCCTATAATATTAGGAGCTACTATATGACATGGGGGCTCATTGTCGACTTGTTCATTAGGAAGCATATGACATTGTTGTCTGTGTGCACAAACACTTTATAACTAACCACATAGTGCCTAAATTTTTTAAGAGCATACACCACTACCATTAATTGTTTCTCAGTTGTGATGTAATTTAACTATGCACCCACAATGCTTTGGTTGGTGTAGTGGATGTAATATGGACATTTCTTATCATCCAATTATGTAAGCATAGCTTCCAAAGAATTATTAGATGCATCCGTCATTATGTGGAATGGCCTGAAATAGTTTGGTGCTTGTAGAATTGGAGTTTCTATGAGTTTTTCATTCAATAGTTAAAATGCATGTTTGCACTCCTTAGTCTATATAAATGGAGCATCTTTTTTTATAAGCTCAACCAATGACTTTACAATCTTAGAGAAATTCTCTATTAATTGCCAATAGTAGCCAACATGTCCAAGGAATGATCAGACATCTTTAAATGTCTTTAGTTAACATGTAATTCCTTAGATGACCCTTATCTTTTATAGGTCTAACTTAATCCCTACCCGAGTAATTCTGTGCCCTAATACTATGCCTTCCTAGACCATTAAATAGCTTTTCTGCCAATTGAGCCTAAAATTTTTTTCAACACATCTTTTCAAAACTTGCTCAAAGTGATCTAGGGCTTGTTCAAATATAGCCCCATAGGTAGAAACATCATCCATGAACACTTTTATCCTACTACCAATTTGCTATTGGAAAATACTAAGGATCAGGCATTGAAATGCTGTGGGGGCATTACACAAGCCAAATGGCATCTTACAATATGCAAAAGTTTTCTAGGGACTTGTAAATGTTTTCTTGGCCTGATCTTCTAGCACAATTTGTATTTGATTATAGCCACTATAACCATCCAAAAAGCTATAATAGCAATTAATGGATATGGTATCCAACACTTGATCCACAAATGGCAATGGAAAATGATCTTTAAATGTTGCCATATTCAACAACTTGAAGTTAAGGTAGACTTCACACTTGCCACATTTCTTTGGTAAAATTATGAGTGGGCTAACCCACTCACTATCTGCGATGGGATAGATGAACCCTGCCTTAAGGAGTTGTTCTATTTCCTCCTTGACGATCTACTTCAATTTGTGATTTAGCCACCTCTATAGTTGCCTTTTTGACTTCATGGTCAAGTCAATGTAGATGTGATGTTAGAATATTATTGGATTGATTATAGTCAGCTCAGGATATGACCAAGAAAAGGCTATTGGCCACTTGTTAACCACCTTCAACAACTTTTCTTTTTGTTCGAAAGAAAGTTTAGCATTAATGATAACTAGCTTGCCATTATTTAAGAATGCATACTCCATGTTGGATGGTAGAGTTTTTAACTCTAGGGACTCTTGCTTGAAATTATTAGGGATTTCTTGCTCTCCATAATAGGTATCATCATTTTCATCATTAGAGAGTTGGTGATGAACTTGCTCAAGTTCATCCATGCCTTTGACATAAGAACATGTCAGACTCTCAGTTGGTTCCATGCATAATGTTGTACTATCAGAGTTAGCTATCAGCCATTGGATGCCCTCCTATTTTGTGGCTACTACGTATAGGCACCTTTCGATATATTGAGTGCTTGCTTTGATGAATGTACTTTTAATGGACTAGATTTTCTACATACAATTGCACTAGTTATCGTTGTATGTGATGCATGGAACACACTTCTTCTCTAACCTTCCAAATTCATTTTCCTTGGAGATTTTCAAGGTAAGGTCTCTTATACCCATTCATGCATCAACTGTGCTTAACCATGACCTTTCCATAATGATGGGAAAGTCACCCTTGCAAATTTTAACTTTGATCATCAAAAAATTAGCAAGATAGGACCACCCACTAACTGTTGTCACAATGTCTTCCACTAACCCCAAAGGGATAGTGATTGATTGGTTTTCCAATTCTAAACAGATGTTGCTCTTCTTGAGAGGTGGTAGGTTCTAGGCCTTGTACATGTCATAGGAGATGATATTAACTTTAGAACCAGAATCAAGAAAAGCCTTACATGGCTCATGTCTAGTGATTTGTAAATCAATAAGAGGACTCCCAGGGTCAGATCTTTTCATGGAAATGTTGCTAGCCTTGATCCAATTAAGAACAACATGAGTTAGCATCATAGTATGAGTTTGAGGTAGCATTTGGTTTGAAGGACACTCAAATGTATTTGATGCAAAGGATGAGGGTGCTAGAGATGTAAGGCGAGTAACCGTATTAGGTTGTGAGGGTTTGGGATGACTGTTGGGTTGAAAAAATGATTGTTTCCTGGAACGATTGTCTGAACCATTCAACTGGAACGTTGATTATAAATTTACAGCCCTTGCAGCATTTCGTTGCTATAGTTGTGAGGAAATTTTACCCTACATGGACAAAGTAGGAGGTAACTTAGTAGAGGGTAGACGGATGTGTGCAGATAGATGGAGAGGATGATAAGGGTATGGGTGCTCCCCTTAAGTAGATGGTGAATGAGTTTGATAGTACTTTAGAGGGTAATAGTGATGCTAGAATGAGGCATGGGTTGTAAAGCTTCATGGAGAAATGAGTTGCTAAACATAGTACTTATATGGATCTAGTTGCTTGTAAGGGTACTGCTACCTTGGCGATGGAATTCCCCATGATTGTGGTTGGTGCCACTATTGGTATTGCTCATATGGGTGTGGTGGGTCTCTACTTAGGTAATAAGCTTATTGTTTCAGGTGGAACTGTCTTGGATTGCCTTGAGGATAAGGCAATCGTTTGGGAGCTTACCTATGTGCTAGTTGCAGATTCAATGCATACATCCTAGACTCTTGTAATTGTGTCACCATAGGAAGAAATCCCTTTGAATGTTCATATTAATAGATGTTACAACCAGTATCATCATCAGAGTTAGTTTCCACAACTTCTTCTACTGCAGCAGCTTTGCCCTTACCTCTCTAGTAGGCACGCTCAACTTGTTTTCATCTCCTACGTTCATGATCACTATTTTGTTCTTTGGATGCTTTAGTGATCTTCATAGCAGTTTAGAAATTTTCATCCAAAGAGTCCCATAGTTTGTCAACCTATGCCAAAATGTCAAAAATAGATTTTTGAATAGGCATTGTTTTCTTATTCACCACTTTATCAATGGTGACTCCTCCTTATCACATAATTAGTTCTCCCTTTTTCTTATGGAGGGGTTCCTCTTATATTCTTTTGCACTTTCCCTTTTTCACAACTCACCTTCTTATTTTACTACTTGATTTATAAGCCTTTGTATCTAATGTGCTCTTAGTTCAAATTGTCTCACTTGGGCATAAACCCCGAGAGTTCTTCTAGTTTTTACTCTGAGCCCACCTATAATGTGGTTGAGTTGTTCCCTCTGAGAGTAACCATGGCTAGGGCATCGGTGTAAGAGAAAGTAATATCTACCCATAATAGCATCCAAGGGTTCATGTGTTCCCTATTTCTAGCCTTGGATTTGCCTTCTTAGATTGGACACCCTAGAGTACATCTAATATTTGTCATTAAATAGTTCTAGCATGGTACTCCATCTGCAAATGGATTTCAACTCTAAGGACTGATACCAACTTTTAGCTTCTTTGATGAGTGTCCTAGGGAAGAGCTTAAGTTTTTGCCAATCATTTTCAATGTTCTACAAGGCATAGGCATTGTGAAAATCTTGTAGATGTATTTGTAGATTAGAATTGTATCCCCCCTCAAATCTTGGAATATTATTCATGTCTAAGCACTTGATCTGACTATCCTTCAAATGCCTAGTTGGGATCTTAACTACCTCTGCAATGCTAAGAATGCTTCAATTTGCCAACAAAGGCTCATCATCATCATGATTTTGTTGTCACCGATGATGTCCTTTGTTAGCCCTTTAATTATTATGGGAATGGTGATTAATATTATTTCCTCTTTGGTCACCTCCATCATGGTTGTTTCTTTTGCAACATCTTTCAAAATCAGAAGAGGAAGAAAAAGTAGATGTAGATGAAGAAGGGGAAGAAGGAGGAGGACTACCTCCACCATGAAATCTACCAACCCCTCCTTGGTTATCACAACCATGTTCATTAGTTTTCATATCATTTGGATGCTTGTTTGATTCCTTGCCTTGATTGTCATCTTTCCTTGAACTAAAATTGTGAATTGTAGATTACAGATTTAGGGTCACACCTTCATCTCCAGTAGCAAAGGGTAGAGAATCTTCATGCTAAGAGCCTTCAGAGGCAAGGTCCTCATTGTTGTCTTGGTTTAGTAGAAACAAGGTATTGGTGAACCATTTTTCCTTTGCATCCTCATGATGCCTCTCTTGATGTCAATCTCACCTACATTATGTGTTAGTGGGATGGTAGTCTTGAGTGTCATAACCATTCACAATGTATTCTTCTTGAAGATCTAATATTTCTAAATTTTTTAGCATTTAGAGAAGCATCCCAAGCACAAATTGATCGGGAGGCAATACAATGTTGCCTTCCATATCACATCATCATAGTTGCTCATCTTGATGTAGGATGAAGGTGAAATCAAGCATAAACTCATCTAGATAAGTATATGTTACTTTGCACTCTTTTGGAACTAGTAGTTTCATATTAGCTCGCTTGTGAGAAGAAGACATTTCACAAATAAATAAAGTATCACTGTGCTTTTGTAATTATAATATTTGGGAATGATATCGACCTTAAGGTTCATCCAACGATATTAATGATATCCACTAAACCTAGATAGCGCATGTTTCAACAAACAAAGTCCCCAAAAATGGTGTCAATGATGACTAGTCAAAGGTACCCCTATGCTCAACCATACAAATCATGAGGCATTCATGCATGATGAGGTTGAATTTCATAAACTTTATAATTCCTAGTAGAGTAGTCTTCTAGGAAGTGAACCTTACTCTAAGGTCGTTCATTGTCTTCTCGATTACACTTGTGAAACATAATGGTATGGTTAACTGTAATCGAGGCATATGATTTTTATCATTTTGTGTTTTATGGCTTTTGTGCTTAAGAGAGAGAGATAGATTAATTTAATGAATAATTTAATTTAACTAATTAACCAGTCTCTAACTAGTCCTAACATAAGCATCTAGTCCCATTTTTCATACATGTCCTAAACCCATGTATCCACTATTGGGTTACCAAGCATTATGCGATTGGGTGCACCAAGAAATAACACTATTGTGATTACCAAGAAAATATGTGTTTATGCTTGAAGTAGTCATACTCATGTACTTAATCTATTTAGCTTAATTTATTAAATTTGAATTTAGCTTGATTTAGCTTAATTGATTAAATATTTAATAAAGATAATGAATGCATAAATAAAGCATGTAAACTATCCAAAATGCTACAAGGTTTATCAAGAAGCTCATCTTTATTACCGTACACACTAGTGTGGTTCAGGTATAAAAATGCTCAAATAAAGATCCATACACTCAATGACTCCTATTGTAGGCACTCGGGAAAAATATTCTAACTTTCAAATAGATAAACTGCAAGAGCTCTACTACTCATGTTTATAGTTTTTGCTTTAAGGCTATGTCAATGGGGCCCCATCAATGTAGAAAATGCTACATCAACGTAGCTTATTAATGCTCATCAATGATGTTGTAGAGATGTTATCGTATCTCATGATATGTTATCATATGAGCGATATCATGGGGTGCATGCCACCCTATAAAAGCAACACTTAGATGCATGAATCTACAATAGATTTGATAGCATAGGAGTAGAACTCTTTCAATTTATTTTTGTAATTTTAGCTTTTAATACTTAGTAGTGTATGCTCACAATGTGATGTTAAGTGATTGAATGGAGTCTTTATTCAAGTGTGATGTACTTGGATGCATTGCATGCCTAGAAATAAAGATCGAGATTACTTTCCATCATTATATCAACACTTGGTCTTATTTATGCTTTCATTTAGTTTAATGTTTACTATTTTCATAGTTATTGATTTACTTTATATGCACTTTACCATTCATGTCATTAAGTGTAATGAGTACAACTAATCTCAAGCACTTAAGTGTAGCTACTTGGTAACCTAGTAGTACTATCACTTGGTACACCTAATAATGTGGTACTCGGTAATCCCAGTAGTAGTTACATGAAGTCCATGGTGTGAATGGAAGATTAAGGCTGGCTACTCATTGCATAGGCTAGATTAGATTTGTTTACTATCACTTAGATTTAGAAACTATTCTATTTAATTTATGTTCACTAGGTGTAATATGACTAATATAACATCATCTATCATATACCTCATTATGAGTTAAACCATACACATTGAATTTACTAGCTCATATGGGAAGACAACGATCATGAACTCTAACCAATTACTTACATAGTCAAATTTCCTTGTTTATGAAATTTGATCAAGATCATGCATGAACACTTATATCTTGTATGGTTAGGTGTTGGATACTCCACCTCTCATAATTGGTGCCATTGTCAAGGACAAGTTAATGTTATGCTAGGTAATTAATTTTTTAAAGTTTGTTGTATCTAAAACTTAAATTCAAATCTAACTATAAGTAAAGCACACTTTTAACATAAACCATCTAAAACTATAATATGGCTTTACATAATGATCAATCATCACCTGCCAAGGAGATAATAAGAAGTGGTGATAGAATTGTTGATGAAGAAGAACGAGGAATGTGAATGTAGACATGAATCACTTATGCTCACACTGATTTGTACATCTAGACTTTACTTTCATTTTCCATAAACATAAGCAAATGAGGTGGAGAGACATATAAGGCAACATAGTCCTACCTCTAGAACATGCTACAAACTGCCCTAAAGGGGATGCATTTGGACCAAATTCAGGAAGGATATCATGCGACTCAACACATGATGAGATTCTATGAACCCACAAAGGAGCAAATGAGAAGAAATGATGCCATGGAGATCAAGCATATACATAGCAAAGAAAATAAAACTAACACTTTTGTTTTCATAGAAGAACTTGATGCTAATCAATTCATTTCAAAAAAACTCCACCAAAACCATGAGGAGCCTTCAAAGACACCTATCATCAAACTAGAGGAACCTATTAAAGCCCAACTTCATTCTACTCTAGTATAGATACACAAGGGGGAGGCTACTAACTCAAGATATAATTGAGACTCTAGGCCAAGGATTCCTATCAAATGTTACAGAGAAACTCACAAGACTCATGAAAGGAGAACCAACCAACACTGTTCTCCTACCACCTCATCTACCTCATCACGATCATTAGAGGACTTTAACAGGAGAAGATGAAAGTATAAGGACCTTGATAGGAAATAAAGGTGAACTCATGGTCATCATGATAGATATTCAAGGTACTTTAATTCAAAATATGAAGAGCATGAAATAAGGAGAAGAAGAGACATAAGAAAGGATCAAGAGAGATGTAACGACAGAAAACGTCGACAGCTGGAAATACCGAACGAGGTTCCGTGTATACAGTTTTAACCACGGATCCGCGTGAGGGCTATGCTGGAAAAAGCGAATCCGCGGCGCCCTGAATGGTCTTGTCGATCAGACAGGGACTTACGGGTCAGTAAAACGATGAAGATTACGGATCTTTGCGTGTTTTGATTTGATTCGAGGGATCGTGGAATGGGAGGAAAACGATGTGGATGGATCGCTACGATAATAACGTCAAACATGCCGAAGAGATGCTAATCAGGAGAAAAAACGCGTGATTTTCAAAGATCTATGTTTGATTTTTGAAAGAATGTATGATTTGTATGTCACGTTACAATGGGAGAAACCCCCAATAACTTGATGCAAAATGAGCACAAAACAACAAGGAAACTGTCTAGACAGAAGTCCAATCTACCTTGTAGGCCAAAGCTGGGATGCAAGGAAGGTCAAGCTCTGACGTTTTCCAATCAACTGTTTCTGACCGGTAGAGCCTGCAAACTGGGCGAGACAATCTCACAATCCTTGTTCTGCTTCTTTGCTTCGAGTAGGTTCTACTCAGGGAAGCGATCGCTAATGGAGAAAGTCGTATCTTCCCCAAAGGAATGATCTCTCTTATTGCTAAGGCTCAAGCGCACTGTGCTCTGTTCTTGCTGAAGGATGGTGCTGTTGATAGTTGCCAAAAGGTTGCTCTTTGTTTCTCTGCTCAAGGTGATAAGTGCTTCCCTGCTCAGAAAATGCTCTTGCCCTTTGATTTTGCCAACAAAAGTGATAAATGCTCTGGTGCTCAGAAAAATGCCTCTGCTTCTTTGATTTTCCCACCTTTGTATCTTTGTCAACTAAGGTATTTATAGGCTGCACCGCTCCATGGAAAAGGCGCAACCCTGATGATGTGGGTCCCGGATATTTCGGGTTCCGTTGACATGACCATTTTAAGTCAGACTGTGACTATGCACAATACGCACGTTTGCGTGTTGTGCGTGTGAAGAGTAGGTACATGTTGAGCATGTTTCAATTACTTTCAGGCTATATTACACTCATTCACATTGTGTTGCGTGTATGAGCGTAATCCGGTATAGAAACAATAAGCTCAAAATTTTCTTACGCTCACTACACAGTTGCGCGTAACGAAGCGTAAACAATGTCTAATTTACGCTCACTACGCAGCTGCGCATAACAAAGCGTAAATAATGTCTAGCCTTAGTGATGAAATACACAATGATACACACCGCTGCGTAATGAGTGTAAAGACAAGTTATTCATGCGCCACGAGAAAAAGTGTCGAACTGTTGTGCTTCTCTAGACTCTGCCTTCGACTATTTTGGAGCTTATTACGCTCATTGCGCTGCCGTGCGTAATAGAGCGTAAACTTGTCCTTGAACAAAGCTGATATGCGCTCTCGCTTGAATTGCGAATCTTTGCCTGAGGCCGACTCATAATTTTCACGGTGTTTCAATGGCCCCTCTTTGTTGACGGTTAGAGGGCTTGCCTGAAAGACGTCGACAAAGAATGTGAAACACCGAATTGGCAGAAGCATGAACAACGTCTATCCATGGCTACCCAAGTGTTGCCCTGTCAACATGGAAGAGCAAAGCCGGAAGGTACAGGAGATAGAGGGATATAGCTAGAAACAGGTTCGGGGAGGTGCCAAATGAGTTATGATGGTAGGGGCATGAAATACGCTCGTACGCACAGAAATGTACGCTCACTTATATCAACAGGAATGCTTTCAGACGAGCGTAGTGCATCAATATGAGATTTCTCTGTTACAGATTGTAGCAGGAATGCTTGCAAAAGGAGCGTTGCGCATCACTTTTTGCGATGTCTCTGCTAGCGTGAGTGTGGAAAGTGAATACTTGCGTATGTAGCTTTTGCGTGTGGGAAACGGGTGGTGGGATGAAGGGAAACAAGAGCTAAGGGTAGGATTTGTGAGAGGTAGAGGTATGCAGATCTAAATGGTTGGGCAAACCCAAGCAGCCATTTCAACACGCTGTTGTACTTCATCACTCAGATGGACGCACCTTTGGACGACATTCTCCAAGGCAAGTAACCTGCAACCACAAAAGAAAGCAGAGGACACCATTGCTCATGCGAACAAGAGGGGAGGTTCTTGAAACAAACGTCGTTTGATGTGAGATAGAGCGAATGGGCTGTAAAGAAGAAGCCGAAGCATGCGGGCGGAGCCACCAATCCTGACGATTGGCCCAGCATATCTTCGCCAAAAGGCATCAGACACAGTGCACCTAACTGGTTGTATGAGGAACCGACCAGATGAATTTGCGAAGCCGGCGTCCGATAGCGATGATTGGCGGAGGTTCCCGAGGCCGTTGTCGATGAGGATTTCATCGAGGCTCCAGCTGGTGAGACTAAACTCTCAGAGGTACTACCACTGCGGCGGGCGCAGCGGTGGCATCTCCGAGGGATCAGTAAGATGCCTCTTAGCTTATCCAAGGAATCAGTAGGATGCCAGTGGGGTGGCGACGCTGGGACTATCTCAGAATCCCATCCCGTTGGCTGCGCAGCTATACAGAGATGATCACACTCGCTTGATTTACATGGCAGTAGTCTGTAAGTCCCAGTTTTAAGTCCTGGTAGACTGCCGTTACTGGTTTTAAGTCCCAACGGACCATGGTCCTAGTTTAAAGTCCAGGCAGACCGAGAAGTGCTAGTTTTACGTCATAGCGGATGGTGGTATGTCTGATTTATGGTCTCAGCAGACCGTGCTATGGATGCCAGTTTCGTGTCATGACCCAAGGACAAAGCTGTGCTAGTTTTATGTCCCAGCAGACGGCTACTTACCTGTGCCAGCTTTTCGTCTTGGTGGACCTGTACAACATTGCCAGTTTTTCGTCGTAGCGGACGGTTACAACTTGCCAGTTTAACGTCGTGGCGGATGCGTGCAAGGCATGCCATTTTTACGTCATAGCAGACAGCCAGTGCCAGTTTAACATCGTAGTGGATGCCCGGTGCCAGTTTTATGTCGTAGCGGACGACCAGTGCCAGTTTAACATTGTAGCGGACGCCTGGTGCCAGTTTTACGTCGTAGCGGACGAGTGGTATCATACCTGGTATCGAAACTGTAGATGCTGCTAGATGTAATACCGCTTCAAGTACACATGATTTACAGGGTTTGCTAATTCGTTGCCGTTGGCGTCTGCTAACTTGAATGCTCTGTTACTGTACACGTTGATCACCAAGAAAGGACCTTCCCAGTTTGTAGAGAACTTGCCTACTGGTTCATGCACAGCCTTGAGAACAAGATCTCCTTTCTTGATCGGGCGTTGTTGAAGATTGTGGCGATGTTTTTGTTGCTGTTTATCTTGATATCTTTCAATCATGTCAAGAGCCTGTATCCGCTTCTCTTCCACTGAATCCAGATCTGCGTTTCGAGACTCGGTGTGTTGAGCCTCATTTATAACCGCGAAGAGGACCATTCTCAGAGAAGGGATTTGCAACTCGAGAGGCAGCACTACTTCAGACCCGTAAACCAGGCTATAGGGCGTACTACCCATAGCTGTCCTACACGTAGTACGATACGCCCATAGCACATAGAGGATCTTTGTGCCACCACCTTTTGTTGCTGTCGAGCATTTTATTGAGCAGATTGATGATTACTTTGTTCGTTGCTTCAGCTTGACCATTCGCTTGCAGGTAATAAGGGGAAGAAAAGGATTGTCTGATGCCCAGGTTATCACAGAATGATTTGGTTTCCGTGCTACTAAACTGTGGCCCATTGTCTGTCACAATAGTCATCGGGAGACAAAATCTGGTTACTATATTGTCTAAGATAAAATGACAAATCTGCTGAGAAGTGATCTTCCGCAGGGGAACAGCCTCCACCCACTTTGTAAAATACTTAGTAGCGATAATAATGAAGCTATGCCCTGTAGAAGATTTTGGCGCGATGGGTCCTATGATGTCCAGTCCCCATCGTTGAAATGACCATGTTATCTACGTTGTATGCAATTCTGTGGGTGACACGTGGATGAGGTTTGCATGCCGCTAACACGTGTCACAAGTTTTAACCTTTGTTAGGCAGTCTTTTTCCATGCATGGCCAGTAGTACCCTAAGCGGCAAATTTTTAGGGCCATAGCCCGTGGTGCTACGTGGCCGCTGCACAGTCCCTCGTGAACTTCGTCGACTATGTGTTGCGCTTGGTCTTTGTCAACGCAAGTAAGCAACACGCCACCAAAGGAGCATCTACAGAGAGTGCTGTCTCCGATGATGACGTATTGCCTAGCCCGCTTACAGATTGCGTCTTTCTGTGCGCGTGTTAATGCAGACGGTAGTTCGCCCTGTAGAAGATAAGTTTTAATATTGTCATACCATTCAGGTGTGCTTTCCTCGAGCAGAGAGGAGATTTGCGCCGCCTGAATGATAGGATCTGTGCAGTCTGTAATCAATGCAGGACAGGTGTCAAACAGATGTGCAGGCACGTTCAAAGCCAGTGTTGCCAGTGCGTCGGCTAGTGTTTTATCCGTGCGTGGCACGTGCTGGGCATCGATGGTTGCAAATCGTCTCAGAAGATCTTTAGCCGTATCGCAGTAGGGCTGCAAATGTATAGCCTTGCAGGTGTAGACTCCAGTGATCTGATTTATGACAAGCATTGAATCGCCCCTAATTGCCAGGTGTTGAACATCGAGTTCACTGGCAGTTAGTAATCCCCTGAGGAGCCCCTCGTACTCTGCCACATTGTTCGTACAGGGGAAGGTCAAACAATAAGCGTGTAGACGCACATCCTCAGGTGATAGCGTGATAACAGTGGCAGCACTGCCACCTCTAGCGGTTGAAGCACCGTCAAAGTACAACATTGCTTCGAGGCCTGTTGAGACAGGGCTTAGACTATGTACATGTTCGTCAGGAAATTTGGGCTCTATTGTGGCTTGGTTGTTAACCGGTGATGTTACTAACTGGTCGGCTATCACTTGGCCCTTTGTAGAGGATTGGCCAACATAATGCAGATCAAATTCTGCGGTGATAGCTTTCCAGCGAGCGATCCTACTGCTTTCGTACAAATTATGCGTGATGGTCCTAAGGATGTTATTTTTGCAAATAATGTTAACCTGGCTACGGGAAAGGTAATGTCTACATTTCTTAAGCGTAAAAACTAACGCTAGGCAATTACTCTCTACTTCGTTATACCTCGTTTCATACGCGTATAAAGCATGGCTCAGGTAGTATATAGGCACTTCGAACCCATCGTTCCTCCTTTGGCAAAGCAATGCTGCTAACGCTACGTCCGAAGTTGCGAGGTAAATGTAAAATGGCAAGTCCCTTTGTGGCGGGAAAACCGTAGGTAAATGTTGGAGTTCCTGTTTAATGCTATTAAACGCACGTTGGAAATCCTCCGTCCATTCAAAATTAAACCCCCTTTTTTAGCAAATGTTGCATAGGGTGCAGCTCGTCGGTTAGTCTCGAGATGAATCGGCGTATGAATTGTAAGCATCCCTGTAACCCACGTAATTGCTTGAGGTCTGTCGGAGGCATTAACTCGACAATGGCTTTGACCTTATCAGGGTCAACTCGTATTCCGGTTTCCGATACCACAAATCCCAACATGCGTCCGGTTTTGACTCCGAATACGCACTTCCTCGGGTTAAGCCGGAGCTCATATTTGGAGCATCTTTTAAGGACTAACTCTAGATCTCCTGAATGATCCTCAGACTTTAAAGACTTCACAGCTATATCGTTTACATAATCATTCAACCTCTCTAAGAGATAGTCGCTAAAGATGTACGTCATGGCTTGTTGATACGTTGCTCCGGCATTCTTTTGACCAAATGGCATCATAATATAACAAAAGGTACCCCAGGGTGTCATGAATGTCGTAGTTAATTGATGTTCTAGGTTAATGCGAATCTGGTTATAGCCAGAGAAGCCATCCAGGGAGGATAGGAGTGCATGCCCAGTTGTTGTATCGACTAGTTGATCGATACTCGGGAGCGGGAAATTATCTTTGATTGTGGCCTTGTTCAAATCCCGGAAGTCTATGCAAATGCGTATACTCCCGGTCTTCTTTGGCACAACCACAATGTTAGATACCCAGTCCGAGTAATCGACTGCGTGGATGAAACCAGCTTAATATAGTTTGGTGATTTCGTCACGCACGGCTAGCGCGATCTCTGGCTTGATTTTGCGTGCTTTTTGCCTAACTGCTTTGATCTGTGGGTCTAAGATGATGTTATGTTGGATTAGCTTGGGATCTAGTCCAGACATATCCTCATATGACCATGCGAAGACAGTGATGTTGTCTTGCAGGACCTGTGTTACGGCATCGTGCGTTTCTCGTTCTAACAAGGAACTGACTTTAAGCATTTTAGCTTCGCCCCTATGCGTAACGATAGAGACCTCATCAAGGGGGTCTTCGGTTATGTCCCCAGCTTCTAGGTCTAGCGTGCGCGTCAACTGTTCTGGCCATTCCAGGGACATCTCCGACGTAGCTATAGTTACGTCTTCTAAGGGGAGGTTAACGTCTATAAACATGGGATCGAATTGCCTAACTACCTTTCCATATGGGCCAGTCAGAGTTAAAGGTGTTGATAGTGTTGCATCCATTTGTTTGTCCTGCAAAACCGCAAAGTGCGTAAATGGTTAGAAAGAAGATGACGTGATGACTAGCAAACATGGAAAGCTAACAGAATTTTGAATTTTGTAATGAAGTTGTAATCAATGCTACCCGATTACGAGGCGATAAGATGTGGTAGTTTAACGTCATTTCGGACAACGGTGCGTGCGATATCAACCGCATTAATAACTTGATTTTCAGGTTCCGTTTCATTAAAGTCCCGCTGAAATTGGATATCAAGTCAGTGATTCTCGCATACAAGTAGGCGGTTTTTTGGTTAGAACGGACTGTTGGCTATTGTGAGTTCAAATTCGTAGGTATTTTCTAGTAAGAGAAAGAAGAGCAGAAGATTTGAAGGTGCAAAGCTGTGCAAGTGTCGAAGCTGTGATAATGGCGCCTAAGACGAAGAGGAAGAACACTAAATTGGCTAAAATTGACGAGGTACAGGAGAACTTGGCATGTGTTCAACACGCCATGGTCGAAGTGCGTGACCCGACACCTTTGAACCGGTAGGTCATTCTTTGCATGCTCGTGCTTTTTCAGCGTAATTGAAGAAGATAGGAAAAATGCGCCAGCTGAGGGGCTGGGAGAGGAAACAGAGGAAGCAGAGGAGGAACGCAATGATGAAGAGCATTCTACTGTGAAGCCAGTGCCGGAACGAGAGCCTCATGAAGGGGCAATCTTTCATGAAGACATAATTCCCAAAAACAATGGCCCACTGGAGGATGACCTTTTGGGGCTAGATCTGGAGTTAAGAGATACCGGTGACAGTGGTAGCAGAGGGAATGCGTAATTATTATTTACGCAAAATTTTATTGATGCAAGGTCGGGTATTGTTCTGAATGACTGTTGACAATTGTAAAGTCTAATGGATATTTGAAATGTTAATTAGTTTGTTGTTTGACTTTTTATGCTTTTGTCTGCGTCAGCATGAAAATATATGTTAAGAATTCTATCTAAGTGATACTGATGGGACGTAATAACTAGTTTAAAGCCGTTGCAGGCCCGTTGCGTATTCCAGCGTAAATGGTTATGCAATACTGCGTTATTAGCCTAAGGCCATTGCGGGCCAGTTGCGTACTGTGTAGCAAGTGTAAATAATGATAGCAACTTTGGATGACTAGTTTAAGGCCGTTGCGGGCCGACTGCGTAACTACGTACAACGGTATGGATAGGTTGATTTTATATAACTAGTTTAAGGCCGTTGGGGGCCGACTGCATAAATTGTAACAAAAATGTAATCCTGTATAAATGCCTGAAGTAATGTGAAAGCGTAACTAACGTGGGTACGATAAAACACACAAAAAAAGTGCAAAGCGTAAACATAGAAAGCAAATGTAGCGTAAAAGTATGTTGAAGCAAAAGAAGCTGCTAAATGGGGAGTGCGCTAACTTACAAGAGAATGGTAGTGGACGAAGAAGACCATTGTTCAACTGTCGATATGCAATTGTCTCCTAACGATTTTTACGTTAAGCACTGCGTAAGGGTGAGGAGGCTTGTGGTTTGACTCCTCTATGCTGTCATCCGGAAATGGCAGGTCAGCCCAGGCTAGACCGTCGTCATTGTTGTCGGTTTGTTTAGGGGCTTGGAGATGGGACTGATCGTCAGTTGTTTCAATCTCAGAACCCCGTTCTTCTTCAATGTTATTGACGGTCTTGGGGGTGACCTCGTCGTCGCGTATGATGACCTCCCCCTAGCGTAGGGCAGGTGTATCTCTTGGTGTATCGGCGACGAAACCGCCCTCAGCTAGGCTAACCACGACCGCCCTAAGATCAAGTTGAAACCAGGCATCTCCTCGACGACTAAGAATGTGGCTTCGGTTGGGAACTGATCCCCTGCCACAAACTCAATACGCATCGTTCCGTTGACTTGAACCCGTGCTCCATTGAACGATTTTACACAGGCTGTCGTCGTGGGAGTGATCTGGTCGACCAAGCCCAGCCTATCCACTATGGAATAAGGAACGACGTTGGTTGCTGCACCATCATCTACGTGCACCCTCCGGATCCGATACTGGCTAACCTGAATGGTAATGAACATAGGCTCAGTTGTTACTTGACCTTTCTCCGGGTCGTCTTTGACGGACTCGTCAAGAAAGGTCAGCGAGGTAGGCTTGGGTTGTTCAGCTTCTGAAGGAAACATGACAGCGTGTATCGCTTCCTCTTCTGCTAGTAGGTTGCCATCCACTGATATGGATGTCAGCATGTGTACCATAGCCTCACGGTGTTCTCGAGACGTCATCAGTAAGTCGTACAGGCTCATCTTTGTGTTCTTTTGCTTAAGAGATTGTTTGACTTGCGTGAATGCATCGAGGAGGTCCTTCACTCAGTCGGGTTGTTTATCCCCCTTGTCCTCCTCCATTCGGCCCAAGAGACGGATCTCTCGAGGTGAAGTGGTGTCAGTGGGAGAGTCGTTCCTTTTCCTGCCAAGAGAAGGCGGCTACGTTTCTGTACTTTTAGCCTGCTTCCGAGGCATAGACAAAGGCACAGAGGCCAGGGGCCTGGGCTTAGGGAAGCTGAGCGTAAGGTGGTCTTTTGTTGCATTAATTGTAGTGTCCTCCTCCTTTCACTTAGGAGGCGATGACTGGTTATTTTGACCGGAGGTCTGCCCCTACGTGAGGGGAGCAGGCCGTGGTTCTAGCGCCCTAATAATGAAGGGCGCTCTAGGCGTGGGAGCGGATGGAGCCGCAGCTTGAGTACTGCCGCGTGACTGAGGGTGTACTTGGGAAGGTGCCCGTATGATGAAAGGCGGCCGTGAGACCCCACTGGTTGTCGATGAAGTAGTTTGCTCACTTGGTGAGCTGGCGGGCACGCGCAAAACAAAAGGCTGTTTTGGCGGTCCCTTTCGCTCACCGTCCGTACTCACCACAGTGATTGTATAAGGATCGTAGTTTGCGTTCAATGGGTCCTTATATACATGCAGTGTTTGGTTTTCCGGACGCGTCGGGTTACTACTGTCTAATTTTAGATGACCTTCGTTGATCATGTGTTGAATGTCGTCCTTTAACGCCCAGCAGTAATCCGTGTCGTGACCACACATCTGGTGGTATCACAGAAATGGTCGAGCCTGAAAGATCTCGGAACTACTGGTTCATTAGGTAAGGCTAAAGAAGGGTCTTTCAGCAATTCACAGTGGTGCTTGTGACGCTTTAGAGCCTCCTCGGACACCTTCTTAGGTTGAATGTGCCCTGCAGCTAACAGTTGTTTCAGCAATTCGGAATGTTTCATAGGTAAAGCCACATATTTTGAACGATCTTTACGCTCAAAATTTGGCTTTGGCTAGGGGGGCCTTCAGGGGCGGTTGTGGCTTGGCTGGTGCTGGCACTAGCCGTGGCCTCGGGAGGCGCTGTTGTGGGCGCCTTCTTGTTCTTGTTCTTTGCGCTTTTAGTCAGCGCGGCTACCGTCGTTGTTGCCGCCTTACCCTTGTCTTTGGCCTTGTTATGTACGTTCCTGTAGGCAACATACGCCAGGTCTTTGCTGGCCTCCGCAGCATCTTGGATGCTCCTAACTTGTGCGAAGGCCTGATGTAAATTACTTGGGGAAAGGTAGTACAACTTTGACTTAATGAAGTCATTGACTGCTCCCTTGAACATAGCCAACATATGTGAGTCCGTGATCAGCTCACGGATCTCGTTCAAGGTAGCATTCCAGCGCTGTATAAACTTTTGGACGGGTTCGAGCGGGTCTTGTTTCACCCCCATGAGCTGATCCAGTGTGACTTCTGGCCTCAGGTTGTATTTGAAGCGGGTCACAAACTGAGTCAGCAGCTCTTCCAAGGTTGAGATGGAAGAGCGTGGGAGGGCTCGATACCAGTCCAAAGCTTTCCTTGTTAATGACATTGCAAAGACTTTGATAATTGTATGTGGCCACTGTTGTAGCAACAAGGATTCGGATCAAAAGGTGACTAAGTGAGCGTTGGGATCCCCCTCCTCATTGTACTTGGTGAAATGAGGGAGGGACATCCCTGGCGGCAGTGACAGCATTGGCATCACTGGACTAATCGGATCGTCCTGATAAAAGTCCATGATCTGAATAGTATCAGATCCAGTGGCTTTAAGGCATCGAACCTCCTCGGTAAGAGTCTGTATAAGCTGGAAGGCTTGGTCCAGACCCGTTGACGGAGGTACCTATGCAGCAAGCACAGGAGGTTGAACCGGGAGGGCGGTGCCAGGAAACGGAAACACTGGGAGAGGCTGGCTGGCTGCTGGTGGGGCGGGGATTCCTGCAGGCAGAGGGGCCTGTGAAGACCACCACCTACTGGTTTGGGACGAGGGGTTAGCCGCCGCGTGCTGCATAGGATGAGGATGGATGTACTGCGGGATCCCCTGTGGGACCTATGTTGCGGGTGCAACAGAGGGTTGTGCACCATACAGCGCAGACCGGTTGTGTTGCGTTGCAGGGTTGCCCCACGGAACAGCTGCAGGCTGTTGGATGTATGTTTGTGGCTGAGCGGTTGTGAGGATCTGTTGAGTTTGTGTATGCGGAAGCGATGAGGCCTGGGCCGGGCGCATTACAGATACGTTATGGGGTTGTATCTGCGGGATGAAATGGGGCGCGGTGGTCACCGGGATCACCGCTGGGATACTAAGTATCTGTGGTGACGGAACCACCCCCGTGTTATGGTGCGGTATTTGTGCTTGCAACCCAGACGGCTACGCATTGGCCTGCGGCATGGCAGGGAAATACATCTGCACGGTCATGGTCGGGTCAAGGGATGCAGCTTCTCCATTGAAAGGGAACAAAGGATTTACGTACATGTGGGGCGTCAGAGTATGAAACGAATGTTCCGAAAGGGCCGCGAATTCGTCCTCTTCCTCTTCCCCATGCTGGGGCTCCACCACAGCTTGTGAAGCCTGGCCTTTGGCCATGACCAACTGTGTGATAAGTTCGTGTTGGTGTTCGGTCAAGGGGATTATGTCGTAAGTTGTTGGCTTAAAATCATAGCCCCCTCGGTGGAGCACTTCAAAGTTTCATTTCGCTTCGAGCTCGGCTCGACTGAGAGCCAGCCTCGCTTGGATCTTAACGCATATGAAGTTGTATTCTTCAGGGGTTATAACCGTGAAGATAGGTTCTTTTCCCTGAAGCCTTAATGAACGGCGCAATGGTCCTTGAGGTCCCGTTGCGCCAGGAGCTGGTCCTGTGACCGCCATAGGATTCATAGGTGCGGCACCCAAATCGATAGGGCCCATGGCAGTTGTGGTTGTGTACAAGGAATCCATTGATCAATAGAGTTAACGGTAACTGGTAATCGGATCTAAGAGATGGCTGACAACAAAAGCACAAAAAGGCTTTCTACCCTGTAGGATTTCAAAGAAATCATCCTTGCGACCGATCTATACCACGCGATTGACCGTAGACTTCCCTAGAGGTATTACGTCTATGGTTTAGGGTATGGATCACTACCAGGGCTACCCAAAATATTCGGATTGGAGCCTGAAGGCCCTCCTTCTGGCGCCAGAAAACTGTAACGACAGAAAATGTCGGCAGCTGGAAATACCGAACGAGGTTCCGTGTATACAGTTTTAACCACGGATCTGCGTGAGGGCTATGCTAGAAAAAGCGAATCCGCGGTACCCTGAATGGTCTTGTCAATTAGACAGGGACTTACGGGTCAGTAAAACGATGAAGATTATGGATCTCTGCGTGTTTCGATTTGATTCGAGGGATCGTGGAATGGGAGGAAAACGACGTGGATGGATCGCTACAATAATAATGTCAAACATGCCGAAGAGATGCTAATCAGGAGAAAAAATGTGTGATTTTCAAAGATCTATGTTTCAATTTTTGAAAGAATGTATGATTTGTATGTCACGTTACAATGGGAGAAACCCCCAATAACTTGATGCAAAATGAGCATAAAACAACAAGGAAACTGTCCAGACAGAAGTCCGATCTACCTCGTAGGCCAAAGCTGGGATGCAAGGAAGGCTAAGCTCTGACGTCTGCCGATCAACTGTTTCTGACCGGTAGAGCCTGCAAACTGGGCGAGACGATCTCACAATCCTTGTTCTGCTTCTTTGCTTCGAGTAGGTTCTGCTCAGGGCAGCGATCGCTAATGGAGAAAGTTTTATCTTCCCCAAAGGAATGATCTCTCTTGTTGCTAAGGCTCAAGTGCACTGTGCTCTGTTCTTGCTGAAGGATGGTGCTGTTGACAGTTGCTAAAAGGTTGCTCTTTATTTCTCTGCTCAAGGTGATAAGTGCTTCCCTGCTCAGAAAATGCTCTTGCCCTTTGATTTTGCCAACAAAAGTGATAAATGCTCTGGTGCTCAGAAAAATGCCTCTTCTTCTTTGATTTGCCCACCTTTGTATCTTTGTCAACCAAGGTATTTATAGGCTGCAACGCTCCATGGAAAAGGCGCAACCCTGATGATGTGGGTCCCGGATATTTCGGGTTCCGTTGACATGACCATTTTAAGTCAGACTGTGACTACGCACAATACGCTCATTTGCGTGTTGTGCGTGTGAAGAGCAAGTACATGTTGAGCGTGTTTCAATTGCTTTCAGGCTATATTACACTCATTCGTGTTGTGTTGCGTGTATGAGCGTAATTCGGTAGAGAAACAATAAGCTCAAAATTGTCTTACGCTCACTACGCAGCTGCGCGTAACGCAGCGTAAACAATGTCTAATTTACGCTCACTACGCAGCCGCGCGTAACGAAGCGTAAATAATGTCTAGCCTTAGTGATGAAATACGCAATGATATGCACCGCCGCGTAACGAGCGTAAAGACAAGTTATTCATGCGCCACGAGAAAAAGTGTCGAACTGTTGTGCTTCTCTAGACTCTACCTTCGACTATTTTGGAGCTTATTACGCTCATTGCGCTGCAGTGCGTAATAGAGCGTAAACTTGTCCTTGAACAAAGCTGATATGCTCTCACTTGAATTTCGAATCTTTGCCTGAGGCCAACTCGTAATTTTCACGATGTTTCAAGAGACATGAGCATAAAAGGGGCCACTTCTACAATAGAGCATACGAACTTGATCATGATAATGAACTCCTTATGGCAACTTGAAGCATGATCAATATTTAGGAGGTTGTCTACATATTGACCAAGCACATGAGAGATAGCTGAATAAAATAGCTAGATATGAACAATATTATCAGTAGTGGCAATAGCCTCAATCATAGGCCATGCCATTGTCATGTCAATAGTATCCATATCAACAACTTGATCCTTATGGATACTATGTCCAACGTCTAGTCTCACCAAAAAATGTGACTATTCAGCACCCATACTACTATCCATTAGAATACCATCGATCGATGCTACTAAGGACAAATTCAGACTCGTACATGCATCTACCAGCAATTGATTTTCCAAATCCCAATCCAAATCCTTTACCACAAGTGCCACCACTCGCAATGCAAGGAGAGTTGTCGTCACAATCACAATAGAGGAAAGCTACAAAGGTAGTAAGTATACAAGTGAAGGATCTCACTAGTAATGCTAAGGGCCAAACAAAGAAACATCCTTTCTTTGAAATAGGTCTAGAGAAGGTTGGTAGAATTGGAACTTCATCGATACCACCTTCTCTTGAAAAAAATATTCTCACTATTAACAAGCTTTCATCTTCATCAAGCTTAAACATACAAGTTGTCATGCTTATTGATATCATTGACAATTGGATCAAGGAATCACACTACCAACATGCACTTGAAAATTACAGGCATCCTCTATGTATATACACTACAGGCATCCTCTATGTACATACACTACAGGCATCCTCTATGTACATACACTACAGGCATCCTCTATGTACATACACTACATTATAGGCATGCACTTGGAAATTATGGGCATCCTCTATGTACATACATAGTGAAGAATATGGTACATTACTTTTCTTTATTTCAATCATTTGTCATTGAGTTCATGATGAATATGTGATCTCTAATATAGGTATGCTACATATGTACTATGTATAATTTTTGAAGAATGCAAAGAATATGAGAGCATGTAGGTTTCTGGGAAATTGTGTGGCAACAAGAAATAAAAAATCCCCTAGTAGGGCATTTCTCAAAAGATGATATTCGATAGTCTTATTACTATGACAATACATTTTCTTGGATATATAGAGAATGAGTAGATGATTTTATTGAGGGTGAATAGAAGAGTGAGATCTTTCCCCATGAATTTTTTTATAGAACTAAAAAGCAACAAAAATGGAAAAGGATACTTGGGAGTTGATATGAGAAATCCCTTTGAAGAGAGGGGTTTATGTAAAGGTCTTACAGTTAAGAGTGGATAAATTATATGAGGCAGGTTTCATAGAGCAACGATTACCTTCCACTTCCTATAGTGAGAGGATCATGTGCTTCTTTTCTTATTCTTCCAACATCATTATACACTTTTCTTATTCTGTTAGAAAAAATACATAGAGGATGCCATTATAGTATATGTACATAGAAGATGCTTGTAATTTCCAAGTGCATGCTGATAATTTCCTTAATGTACAAGTGCATGTATATGGAAATTATGGGCATCCTCTATGTAAATTTCCAAGTGTTATCATATTCATCCACATTTCCTACATCCACTACATGAGCCAAAGAATTATGCATGCATAATTAAACTACACCACAATAGAGAAATAACTAATGGTAATGGTGTATGCCTTGGAGAAATTTAGGTAGTATGTACTTGAGTACAAGATGTTTGTGCACATAGACCATAGTAAAATCTAGTTCCTAATAAACAAACCGACGATGAGCCCCTGTGTCATACAGTGGCTTATGATCTTAAAGGAATTTAATGTTACAATTATAGATGGAAAGGGAGCTAAGAATGTGATCGCCAACCACTTGTCTCGGTTGAGATGGAACAACAAAGAGAAGGAGAGTCCACTTTCTAATCAATTCCTTGATGAGCTTCTCTTTGCTAGTGTTATAAATGAATAAGTCCCCAAAAAGCCTAACTAATATGATGGCATTCTCACCTATCTTCTCACTCAGGAGATTCCACAAGAGTTAGACCATAGGAAGAAACAATAGTTTCTTCAGCAGATAAAATGCTTCATGGAGATCAATGGATACCTTTATAAGGTGTGCACTAATGGCCTTGTTCATTGGTGTGTTCCTAATGCTAATCAGTTGTGCATTCTCCAAGACACTCATGAGGGTCCTTGTAGGGGCCACTATGCTAAGAGATGCATAACTATTAAGATCATAATGGTAGGGTATTATTGGCCCACACTCTTTAGGGATGCTCACCACTTTGTCTACTCTTGTGAACATTGCCAATGTGATGGTGGAATGACCTCTTGAATGGAGGAACCTCAACAGTGGATCCAACTATTGAAATCCTTCAAAATTTAGGGCATTGATTTCATGTGCCCCTCACATCCATGTTAAATGAAAAGGTGTACATCATAGTCATTGTTTACTATTATACAAAATGAGCTGAAGTAGAAGTTGTGATTGATTGTGCATCCTCAAAAACTACTTGATTTCTACAACAAAATGCTGTAAGCAATTTTTGAGCCACATGTGGACTAATTTCTAATAATGGTACTCACTTTACAAGCACCACCTTTCAAAAGATCATGCAACACTTAGGGGTAGAACATAAATTAACAACACCTTACCACCCCTAAGCCAACAGCTAACTTGAGGTTACAAATAGGGAGATCACTAAGATCTAAACTACATTAATTAGAAAATATAGGAGAAACTAGAGCACTAAACTTAACTATTTCCTTTTGGCCTATCACTCAACATGAAAACTCCCTATAGGCTATTCTCCTTATGAGCTGGTGTATGTGAAACTTCTAACTCTTCCTATTTATTTAGAGCTTTATATACTTTCAATAGCTTGTGATCTTGATCTTGAGCTTAGCCTAGCATAGAAAGAGAAATTGATCAATCTTAACATGCTAGATGAGAATTGATTGGTGGCATTTTCCTTGAATGAAGTGCATAAAGCATTTAACAAGCAATGCCATGACCTCAAAATAAGAAAGGTAAAATTTCAACCAAGAGACAATGTCCTTTATTAGAACCCCATGCATGTGTCACAACGAACTAAGTTCCAAACATTGTGGGAAGGTTCTTACATCATTCATGGAACCTTTTCTTTTGGGGCCATGTTAATATACAAACCTAAGAGCCCAAACAAAAGGCTATTAGTCAACATGTAACAAGTCAAACCTTTCCATGAGCCTAAGAGAGCCAGTGCTAGCAACACCTCCTTAGATGGATAATCACACTCAATATTTCGAATATCCTCCTTTCAACTCAATTGTGGTGAAGATGGCCATCCATGCTAATCATATAAGTGTTTCCTAAATTTTTTCACTTTTTTGTTTTACAATTTTTTGTTTTACACATTTTTATTTTTACACTTTTTGTTTTACACCATTTTTTTACAACATCGTTAGCACATTTTCTCTTTCTTACATATTTAACAATTTTTCTATATTTTACTTTATTTTATTTTGTTCAAATTTTTCTTATGTTTTCTAATGTTTTGCTTTCCTTTCCTTTACTGCCAACAGGACACAGTGATGTTGTAGTTGTTTGCTAATGGTGGTTTGTACTTAATGTTCTTAATTGCTAATGTTTGAATTTTATTTTTGAATTTTGATATTGATAACTAAGAAATGGTTTCTTCTTCATGGAACATGCAGTAAATCCATGTCATCCACCTATCTACAAAACTCTATGGTGTTCCTTGATTTGAAAATATGAGATCCCTATCCTTAATAAAACTTTAACGAACTTGTAACCTTGGTAGTTTCCAAACATGGGAAAGATTAAATGGATTGATAAGGGTGTGACTTCAAGGGGATTTGATGCTCTTTTTACTTGTCCAAACTCTTGAGTACATGAGTGTTTTCATGAATTTCTTACCATTTTTCTATCGACCAATAACAAGAAGTCAAAGTCTTTGCATGGTGTGGTTTCCATTTGAAAATTCATAAAAACATGAAATTAAAAAAAATGATGGGAATTCAAAGCACACTCCTTAGACAAAATAACAGGCTACAACACTAGTTATGGGACTAGAAAGACATGTTACCCATGCCTAAAGATCCCCCCTAGCTAAGGTCCTTTCTCACTTCCTACTTCTCTTTTCTTTCCTTTAGGAATAGTGATTGATATATGGGAGCATTCTTGTGTCTTGAGGGGATGAGTTCATCTTAGAGTATCAATGCAAAGCCAATGGAAGTTGTTGATTTTGATCTAAAATAAGGATGAACTTTATGAAGTCATTTAACCACAAAATCCGCAAGGCACTTCATGTGATTGTGATATGGAACTCCATTCCTCTCTCTTGCATCCACCAATGCTATCCATTTTTCACCTCATTGTCAATTTTTCATATTCTTACTCAATGTCTTAGTTTGATATGTTAAAATTATTTGGTAGATTCTTCTAGATTTAATTCTTACGTTTCATAACCATTAATCAACTGTGGTATCCATGGACTCCTTGGTTTGAAGATACATAAGGGCAGAAAGGGCATGAGACTACTATGGGAAGGATCCACTTGCATATCTCTTGGTTGGGCTAGTTAAGTTCCTTATCCGTAGGCATTGTTACGATTAAATCATTCCACATTCCCCATTGGTTACATCCAACTATGCAATCCTTAATGGCATTTCTCCAACACAATTCATTCTCCAAATTAAAACTCCAATTTTGTGAATAATTGAGCCCTTTTCAATCATTTCATTGTGTTCATGACTTTTATGGCTCTATGAGAACAAAAATTTCATGCTTAAACTCCATTTTTCTTCATATTTTTAATGTAAAAAATTTTCTCCATAGGCTCCATCAATGGGATCCCATTTATTGAGCTGACTATGTAGATGAAACCTTATCAATGGGACCCTATTGATGTAACATAAAAATATATAAATACGCTATTACACTTAACAATTTTTCATATTTGTGCTCAAACAAGGGGGGCATTTTTGAATTTTTTAGAGCCGAGAACCTTCTAAGAGCCATAAATTTAAAACCATAAGTTTGATTAACCCTCTTCTTTAGTCCTATAGCTACTAGAGGTAAGCTCTAAATTGTGAGGGCCATAAACCTTTAGTTTTTGACAAAAAAAAATTTCAAAATTTTTCTAGCTCCCACAAAGGTTTAACTAGTAAACTAACATTAAAATCATCAATTTGAAGAAGTTAGACCCTTCCAACACACTCCAATGACCTTATAAAAGAAATAGCACTAAAATAATAAATCTACCATGGTCATAACTTAGCCAAAGTGTAACTTTCCAATGAGATAAGGTACTTAAGTATTATAAGTTACACATCACATGCTAATCCTTGGTAATGTTGTGACCACAAATGGCACCTAAGGAAAAGCATGCATAGGAGGGAGGACTATTCCAACTAAGGGACAAATAGCCAAGAACCAAAAGGGACCAAGAATAGCCCCAAAAGTAAGTAGTTAAAACCCATGCAATGGGACCTCTTCGGGAGGAGCCCGAATTAGAATCTATCTAATAGATTCCTAAAGTAGCCACAATAGAACAATCTCACTGGGATGAGGTACTAGAACCAAGACCAAACCTTGAGGTCACCTTGATGGAGGCCTACCTCAAGCAGATTGCATCCAAGGAGGTTTAGAAGTCTATGCATCAAGAGCTAAAATTTAGATCCTTCTTGGAGTTTTGTCCTTCAGAAGTTAAAGCTCAATTGTAGAACTCTCCCATGTGGCCCACTAATGAGTGGCGAGGTACCCCTACACTCAACCGTACAAATACGAGCATTCACGCATGATCTGGACAAACTTTGCAGATGGACCAGTTATGGTATCTAGATAGTTACACGTTGATCACAGTTTGCTATCTTTCCACTTGGACTAGTACTTACTTGGTCACGTATGGTTTAGTCCAAAGTGAGGCAAATGATGTGATCCTAAACTAGTGCTACTCATAGAGACAAGGGAAAATAAAATTGTTGTAAGCTAATAGGTGATGAAAAGAAAAATCTAAACTAGCCTAAGTGTGATAAGCATTTGTCCTTAATCATCTGTACACATCTTAGACCTCATGTACTACTTTTGGGATTACCAAGCACACATTACTTAAGCACTCCTAAATACACTACTAGGTTACCAAGTAGTTACACTTCAATGTTCATGATTAAGTTGTACTCATTCCGCATTTAAAAATAGGAATAGTAAATGATGGTAAAGAAATATTAACTAAGAAAACAATAAATAACAATAATGATTAAACAATTAAAAACTAAGTGAATGCTGTAATGATGGAGTAATATCGATCTTTATTGCCGATCATGTGCATGTCCAAGTATGTCACACTTAAATAAAGGTTCCATACAATTATAATCATCGCATTGCAGGCATGCACTAGGGAAAGAATTGAAATTAACTGAAAAAAATGACAAAAAGACTCTATCCTAAGAATTATCAACTCCTCCTTCCTATGCGCTTGAATGTGGCATTTATAGGCTTACATAGGAACCACAATATTGTGTATTTGATATCGTTATCTAGGTTATGGTATTGCATACTTGATATCGACGATCTGATATCAAGGCTTGGCAAAACACGATTCATCATACCCCCACAACTGAATAACAACTCATCCTCGAGTTAGACAAAATAGGAACAAGTTCGATTAATTACATAGTGGATAGGTATGGGATTATTTGACTAACTAGGAATTACTCATGTCATAGTGTGGAATTGAACAAAACAAAATTGGGACACATACACAAAATTGACAAAAGACAAAATTTATTGGATTCATGTGGTTTTTGGTGGCAGTGGTTCCTCCATGGGTCTCTTTCCCTTATCTTGTGCTCTAGGTTTTGGAAATTGATGTCTATGAAGGAGTGCCTAGAGCTTTTCTTCTTCAGTTCGGGGATCCTGTGCCATTCATGTTGATGCTCCAATGTTAGATGTAGTCAATACCTCCCATGGACATGGTAGTTGTAGAAACATTTGGTTGGCCTTGACATACCAAGATGCAAACAACCGTTTTTTCTCTTCATAGGCTCTGGCTTTGTCCTTGTATTCCTAGTAGTCCATGAGCCATTGAGCCAAATCCGTCACAACATCCTTTTATCCTTGGTAGCTAGTCTTAACTAGCTCTAATTTAGAATTTACCACTTCTAATTTCTGCAGCATCTTCTTATGCTTAGCAAATTCTGTTTCATACTTTGCGTAGGTGGTTGCTACCTACTTTTTCAATTTTGTTCTCAAGCATCCTACTGTCAACATGGCCAAGTTGGCATACCACAGATTTTACAACTCCATGTACTCTGTAAGGTCTTGTATCTACAGATCCCAGCTTTTCAATTCAACTTGGTGGACGAAGGCATAAGTATCCACTATGGTATGCCAATAAGTGTTTTGATAATTGAGAGTGTTAATATGGGCTTTGGCCATATGGATTTCTTTTTCTATCACCTGTTTATACATCCCCACTTGATCTCTAAAGTTCTCTTTGAGCTTCTCATGTCGCTTGGCCTCGTTTTGCCACGTACTTATTTCAATTTTTGTCAATTGATAGATTGTGCATACCTTCTCCATTGTTGACCCTTATTAATTTCAATTGCTATCAATTGCCTTCTATTTTCTCTAGCTAAGCGATTCATATCCTGGTTGACCCTTATTAATTGTTCCTGTAATTGCTAAAATTTTTTCTCAAGAACATTTTTTTATTTTTCCACTGTAGTCAACTGGAGATTGTTAGTCAGAAGCTATTTATTTTCCTCTTGTAAGGCCTTGAGTGCTTTGGCATGTGCATATGCTTGAGCTTGTGCCTTGAAAGAATCCCAATAAACCTTCTCTTTTTCCTCTACCACTCTTTTATTCTCTACCAACAATTTATTCAGCTACTCTATCCGGAAGGATGCTAGCTAGTTTGTAGGGATGAATTGAAATGGATCCCACTGTGCATCTTGTAGGGTGATGAGATTTTCTTGGAGTCTTTTTAACTCCTTCTATGCATGCTTGGGCCTAACCTTTGCTATGACCAGCTTTCCTTTTGTGGAGATGAGGTCTGACTGAGTTGCTATGACATCTTGAGGGATGTCAAATAGGAGTGTCATCACTTGTCCTGTTTGCAACAATCGATGTAGAACATCCTCATGCTTTGTAGGAGTCATCAAGGGATTGACCAAAGTTTGAGCATCATGTGGAAAATCTGTCGGTGGCACAACAGGGACATTAAATGATTCTTTTATGTATTCTATGACCACTTCTACAACTCCTGTTGCATCTTGGTGCTGCATGACCACTACTGTGGTTCCTTCACTAGTTTCTAATTGCACCTAAAAGCATGTAATGTTTCCAGAGATCTATTGTGACCAGTGTGATTCCCCTCCTCCTGTTTGGATGGATACCTCACCTCGTGCATGGTTAATTGAGACCGTGGATCATATGACATCATTGATGACCCTGAAGAGATTGGTCTCATCATGGCTTCCCTAACTAATCATTTCAGCAATGGCCTTGAGATGCCTTGTTGATGGTCAATAGTCTTGCAGCGATGACAATGGCTAGTCTTGCTAGCCTGTAAGTTATGTGTTGGATCCCACTTCCTGTTCCTGCTTAGGCTTCAGTGTCTCACCAACACTTTTCCTTAGGGCTAGTAGCTTCAGTAATTCATTGAATAAAGCATTTTGGGCCTTTCTAGGGACATCATTGGTGTACCCTAGAATTCCAACATGTCAGCATAGCTCTTGATGAGATAGGGGAAGGGCAATATGAACTTCCTCATTTTACCTTCTTCAAACTACCTCAAAATTTTTGTAAGATATAGATGGGGTAGGTTGGCATTAACCTTGCCCATCAAGGTGGCACTTCCTCTAGCCACATATGTGGAAATTCTGTTTAAATCTTTTGTGGGGAAGATGTGATATGTGTCGATTTTGAAGTAGATTCTCTCTTTAAGTGTAAGCTCTCCATATGCTTTATCTTCTTTTTCGTACACTCTTTTCAACCATATCTTTTGTGCATTAGCATCAAAACGAGTGGACAAGTGAGCAACTTTGGGTCCTATGTTTGGAAGATTCAACACCTTTGAAATGGCTTTTGTAGAGAAATCAACAGAAACACCACCAATATCAACGGTGGTGCATTCTTCTTTATTGTGCCAAAATTGGTACATCTCTCCTAGGTACCAATCACCACTTTTAGAGAGAATAGGCCACAGTGGGGACCCTTTAAGTTGGTCCTTGACTACTTCAGGAGCAAACTCAGTGAAAGGTCCAAAATTGAGTTCCAAAATCATAACTGCTAACATGGACCTTTCATGAATTTCTTGAACACATTTCGGAGACAACGTGAGATGTTGTCCCTATTCAGGTGCTTTGCCGTATCCTCCTTTAGCATGTCCTGATTGCATAGTAATAGGAGGTTCTTGATGGATGCTGAATGATTGTGCCCCTTGTTTTGTTCGTTTCTTGAGAGATGCCTAGCCTCTACCTCTCCTTAACCATTTGGATGCACCCTAAGAGGGTCCTCCTTGCTATCCTCTTTTAGGGGCCATTTGCAATCACATGAAACCATCTATTAGTAAGGCTATTTACAAACTTTAATTTATACCTTACTTCCTACCTTAATAAATTCATTTCTTATCTAGTGTGATTTAGAGTTAGAATATTCTATGAAAATTTCCCCTAAAAGTTTTGATATTGGACCCAATTTTAATTAGGTGACTGCAAAAGATAATTTTCATGGTCTGGGTGAAGAGATAAAATTAATTTGGCAAACATTTTTAACATTTTTAAGGTCATTTACCCTTTATGATATCCTTCAGGCAACGATGAATTCTAAAAAAAATTTGCACAACTTGGAGCGTACCCTTTCCCCATAACTAAGTCAAACACTTCGGGTTTAGATAGGTTTGATTGGTACGAGAATCAAAGTGTTAATGAGCAAGATATGAAAGTTGGAATGATAGGTGGTTAGAGCATTAGAATTTGTGGAAGAAAATTTCAACAACTTCCCTTGCATGAATAGTAAAAATGACATTGACATGTGTGGTGGGATCCCTATATATAGTTTTTATAGATGTGATATCATGTACTTGATAGTGCAGACTTGATATCACATTGGATCCAATATCGGGTACCTGATATTGTGATCCTTTTGAAATAGGGTACTTGGAAAAATTGATAAATTTTTGAATTTCCAAGGCCAAAAATGAAGGATTTAAGGTTGAGTTGAAAGATCTAGGGTAACTTTTAAAGAGACCTAAAGGCACCAAGAGTGTAATGAAGTGGAATCTAGCAATGAAATTCATGAATAGGATGAGGAAAAAGGACATGTTGTGATGCATAGGAACATTTAAATTAGAATGATGATAAAGGAAAGAATAACATTAGCAATGCAGTACTCGCAGGGTATATAATGATGTGACGATGATGTGCAATGATTGAAAATTACAAAGGTTACGTAAGTGGGTCCTCCCCAAAGCAGGTTTCTACCTATCATGCCCTTATGTAACTATATCCAAAAATGTCCATAAGCACTACTCTACACTAGGGCAACAAAACACACACATGCATGTAAATACCACCATGATGAGCTATGAGTTTGATGCTATACAAGACATGAGTCAAAAATTCATGAACAATGAGATGAGACAAATTGTAGAAGGGATTACAGAGATCGGGACATGAGGTAACTAACCCAGGGCACAATGAATCTTGAGTGTAGGGCATGATTAATGTGTCATTAGCCCATTGCTCCAAAATCAAGACTAAGTCCATTCCTTCGATTAGTGACATTGCATTATTTCATCCAATGATGGGTAACCATAAGAGCACCATGATAGCAAGGTGTATGATCACTTGACGATTTGTACAAGGGAGGAGTGATTTGGAATTTCTCTGTGGCACACACATTCTTTTTCTTGATATTTCCTTGTGTTGTTCTCTTTTTTTTTCTTTTTTTAAATAGTGAACTGGAGAAGCCGCCAACCTTCAGGCATGGGTGCATGTCTTTCCAGTGGGACCCCTAGAATAGCATTGAGTTTCTTTATTAAGTACCTTTATTACTCTTACTCCCATTTTTCGTTAGATCTACAAGGATCTTAGTACAACCAGGTTGCATGATAGCACTTATAGATGTCACCAAAGAGAATTCACAAGTCCCCTTGATGTCACACCCTAGCCATTCCCTCTTAATCCATCATTTTTTCACTCTGGGCATGATGAGAACAAAATTACTTTTAAGTTTTCATGATGACAGGAATATCATCATACCCAGAGTAGAACCTCTTATTAATAGAATGGGTGGGTGGATGTTGTGGGCTTGTTGTTCAAATAATTAATCACCTGAGATTGGATAGCATAGAACAACACCTCAACCAACAAGTCACATGAGTGTTTTATTCATAGATGAGATTACCCATAAAAAGATAAAACAATAAATAAAAAGATAAAACAAAAAATTGAAAGATGAAAAACTAGAAAATTAAAAAAATTTATAAAATTAAAGAAAAGGAAAAACATTTATTAATTCTGCTTGTTAGAATGGAGGATATCTTCCATAATTAAACTTTTGATCATGGCGAGAATTAATAAATGGAAGGTTTCGATCCAAGAATTTTGGGAACATTAGAGTCTGATCATATCCAAACCACTAGGTGTCCTTTGATGTGGTTTTTGGAATGTACCCAAATTGGGGTTCACACATTTGATTAAAGTAGGCATAGTGAGGAAAATTATAAGATGTGGTTAATTGATAAGGAGTTGACCCACTATGGCACCCGTGACTGTAAGATGACATGCAAGGATCAATATGTCTCCCTATGTGGTTATATTAATTAGGTCGCATGGTTGTTGGAGTATTGACTGGTGGCCTGGATAAGGTAACAAGAGGTGTTAAGTTTGAGGCAAAAGATGCACCATAGTGTTAAACTTATGCTAAGTTTGAGGATGCAGTGGTTTGGAATTATGCTATCTCTTTCTACGGTCATGCCTAAAGAAAGGATGCCTTTGACGTTGTGGAGGATTCCCACTATGGTTTACAGTAGCAGCACAAGTAACGTTTGTGGGTTGATGCTGTGGTGCAAATCCTTCTAGCACAACTGGTGATGATGTAGAAGGAGGTGAAGGATGAGGACATTGAGGGCGAGAAAAAGTGAAAGACACATGAGGTGGTGATCTTGTTGGAGAGGTCATGGGTGGATAGTACTTGGGAGAATGATAACGATGAGGTAAAGTAGAGGATGTTGATCTAGTTGGAGAAACAAGGTGATGAACATAATGAATGTTTGACGTTGGGACATATGAAGGGTATGGTTGATTTGGTGGTGGCCTCCCCCACGATTGGGATTTTTGCCACTATGGTTGAATACGATATTTATGTACGAAGTTTGGATGGAACATTTCTTCCCAATGCTCATGTAAATGTGACAATATTGGGCATTGGCCTTTGGGTTGATTGTATAAGCAAACATTACATTGATATGTATGATTGGCAGTTGAGTTCCTGTTCTTATTATCTTCAACCCTTCATTTTGATTGTTGCATGGTGTCTTGTCTTGCTTCTTGGTTTGGTATAGTTCCACCTCTAATAATGATAGCATATTCTCTGCATTTTTTGTGTACCCATTTCGTCATCTTATTAATCTTTGCCACAATTTCATCTAGTGATTGTAGTGTTGGCAAAGATAGAAATGGTTTTACCTCCTTGAGGTGAGTTGATTTCTCCTTTTCATGATCATGGACCTTTGCTATTTTAAGATTTTGGTCCTATTGAGGGATTTCAACATTCTCCCATTTAGCTATTTCTCTTTCTTCTTTTTCCACTTGCTTGATAAGCTCTTGGAATTGGTGGGTGTACTGACCTAAATTGTTGGTGTAAGGCTAGAAGGGAAAATAAACACTAAAAGATCGTTGGGCAGACACAGCTGACCCTACCTTTGCTTGAGGGCAAGTTGGAAAAGGAAATGAAGGTAGAGTGCCTTGGATGGTCTGCACGCAAATCAACCAAGGAGTTCCCTGATCTTAAACTATGGCTTACACTGGGGTTATTATAATTGATGTTTTAAAACGTAAATAGTGCACACGAAATGTAAACAGAAACGTATGTAGAACTTGTATTGCAAGAAAAACGTAAACTGAATGTAAAGCAGAGTAAAAAGAATAATGGATGGCTAAACGAACTATATTATATTGCTTAGAAAATATGTGCACTAGTCAAAGCATAGCTGCATGTGTGGATGGCAGGTCAAGCATCAAGCCTCGGGGTGATGTGTTTCAGAAGTGCTTAGATGCTAGGAGTCAAGTGTGTCGAGTGCCCAAGTATTTCTAGTCTGAGTTTTCTAAGCCATCAAACTTGAAAATTGCCAACCTCATTTATGTGAATTGATAGGGTATTTATAGGATTGGGCCAGGCTTGGATGCGGAATTCATGAATCGAATCAACAGCTGGAAGATGAGAGGAAAGTAGATCTCGTGACATGTGTCCAATGGACAGCTGTATGTGAGTTGGATGTCCGAGGGAAACCTACATTCTTGACTAGGTACATTGCATTTTACAACTCGTGGGTTACTCAAGCCCATGGGAGTACATATAATTTATACCGTGAGGGCTTGACATGCCCACAAATGATGAAAATTTACAAAGAAAATCAAAGGGATTGACTTTGGCTCACTTGAAACTTCTTGGTCCCTGAATCGATTGCTGTAGGATGTCAATTTGAGGGGTTTTGGGGCTATTTGAGGTGTTTCTATTTTTCTAGAGCCTTCGACGTGAGTGGATGTGCCTCCAGCATGAGCTGAGTTGAGCTTCAGCATGAGTTCATTTGGGTTTACGTTGCACTCATGCCCAGTGTGACCTCCAACGTGAGTCCCAGCATGCTAGCGTGTGTATGCTACACTCACACCCCGCGTGACCTTTAGCATGAGCGAGGGAAATGAGACCTTTTGCCACCAAATTTGAATTTCGAAGCCTGATTCTTGAAGTGTGGTTGCTGCTTGCCTTGTGACCTTGAGGGTGATTTGGAATGTGGAATTTTGAGCTTGAATGTGTCCAATTTTGAGTCACTTGGAGTAGGTCATGTTGGAGGTCACGCTGCAGCGTGACCACAGCGTGACTTGCAAAAACTGTAATTTTTGAACATTGAAATAGAATTTTCTTGAGGCTAGAGTCTACAGTTGGAGATTGTTAATGCTGAGCCCGAGGATGGCTTGGAATATTAGGTAGGCCAGTTCCATGGTCAAAATCAAGGACATATCTATGTCTTACTCAATGAAAGCAATCTTTGAGGCCCTTGGGTTATCCAAAACTAGAGCCACTCTTGCAAAAATTTCAACACAGGTAGATCTGGACATCAAGAAAAAATGGAAATAGTGGTGTTGTGGAGTGGATCACAAGGAGTTTGGTGCACTCACCACAATAGAACATGCATACTTCAAAATTGTAGCCTTTCATCTCAATCCAACAGTAAGGTCTAGTAAGATCACAGCTTTCTCTGCTTGTGCATGTGCTACTCCAAGTAATAGATTTCCTATCAACCTTCCATAGTTGATCTATCTTAAGATAGAAAAATGCTTTAAGGAGAACGAACATGGAAGGAACATACTCCCCTTTCTGTGCCTCATTAGAAAATTATGCAAGAGGTAGGCATAGCCCACTACACAAATGATGTACTCCAACACGCTCCAATCACTTCCTAGGTGGAGATGATGAAGGACAAAGTGCTTGCCATGGTAATCCATGAAGAGGAGAAACAACCACCACCTCCACCACCCATTCATGAGACAACACCAAAGTCCTATGCTTCCATTAAGTGCATGTATGAACTATAAGAGCAAGTCTTGCAACAACAATAACAGTAAGCAAGAACAAGTGGTGGTGACCCATTTGTGTATAGACTAGCCATGAGGTACCTCAACGAAGTGGACTGAACCTTAAGCCAGATGGAGGGCGGGGCACCAATTTTCTCAGCACAATGAATGCAAATTCCTATAAGGTTAAATCCAAGTGCCCAAGAGGTAATGATGTCCCTCTAGCAATAGAAGTAATTTCCAGACATCTCTAAAAATACCACTATATTTTTGATGCATTTAGAGGGTGATCGGGAAATTGTCCTAGTGATGTAGCACCATGGACAGGAGATGGTAGCTAAAGTAATTGCTAATAGAGTGACAGAAGCACTCAATGTACCTATGACACCTATACTAAATATTTCTACACTTAGAGATGTGCAGGCATCTACAAAAATTGTTAGTAGAAGATTAAATGTAGCTAAACATGAGAAATTATTGGATCAACTGGTGGGAACCAAACAATTGATTTTAGATGTCTATGACCTTCCAAATACCATTACTAAAACCCAGTCAGAGCTACTTGAGGCAAGGGGAAAATGCATCATCATGGAGGAGCAACTTGAAATGGCCAAAGTAGAAAATCAATACTTGGCTATGGAAGTTACCAAGTTGAGAGCCTTCCTTTTTGATCTTGTGTTAATCAACTAAGCAACAAGGTAAGATGAAGCTTTTCAATAGCTTCAAAAGAAACTCAAAGAGGTTGAGAACACCAAGGAATTGGTAATCTTTGACCAATCCTTAGCCAATGTCATAATTTACGTCATCTAAAAGGACTTAGTTTAGATTCACCAAGAGAATAAGCCCCTGACTGTAGAAAATCAAATGTTGATGTGCAGTAATAGCAAATGGCCAAATTTATCCATCAATACTAGGAATAGCTAGCTAGGGTGAACACTAAAGTAAGGAGGTTGGTAGTAGAGAATAGAAACTTTTTAATGGACGAAGTCTATGCCTTGTACTAGAAATCTACAATCAAGATTGCCACCTAGAAAAATGAGGCTCTTAAGTTCAAAGGCATAAAAAAATATTACAAGAACCAAGTGGGATTGAAGAAAGAAATCAATGAAAAGCACATCCAATTGGCAAAGGTAAAAGTAAATGAGGCCCTCCAATAACTCTAGTAAGGAGGTGATGTCTGGCAACCTATCTTTCATGGGTTGAATGCATACAACAAGGTTGAAATCTGCATTAAGGGGCTATAGATCAAGGAAATGATAGAATATATGAAGCTTGCCGACCTCCGATATGCAAACTTGAATATGCTAACTACTGAATGGTCGTGGTTAGATTTGGAGAAGCAAGTGACTAGCTTGTACTTATTGTACAAGGTAGAGTTCATAAGCCATAAAGAGACCAAGCAAAATCTTAGGGTTGCAAATACATAACTCAAGGTTCTCATGGTGAAGTTCACTAATCAAAGATCAATTGCTAAGAACCTGACCAAAAGAATGAACAACTATCAAGAAATACAGAATGCACTCACGATGTTTGACATTAAATGCAAATAGTTCACTACGTAGTTCATTAATGTGAAAGAGTTATTCCCTATAATGTCCATGGGATATTCCCATTCTAGCCTATATTAGTAAAGTAGTGTAGACCATGAATAGTTCCCAAAGTAAGGAGAAGAGGATGAAGGCATTTTTGAATGCCTTCCATCTTTCACTAGAGTTGTAGTTCCAATAGAGTAACCATAATTAACTACCTCAACCACCACATGTGTCCAAAAATAGGAGACCATCCTTTGGAGCCTCAAGAGCTTTCACTACTTGGGACCATATGATTTTCTTCATCACCTTCTAGTTAATTGAGGAGTTGTGATTGTCATTTTTGTCCTACTGTTAATTTTTTTATTTAGTACATCAATTTTTTATAATTATTATAAATCTGTACCCTTGGGCATTCAATTTTCGTTGTGTTTATTTTGTGTGCTTGTAGTTAGTCAATAATCTCATACCTTCCTAAAATTTTGTAAAGAACTTCTTCCTCCTTTGTTCATCCAAGGATGAGTTTTCATTCAGTTGTGGAATATGATGAGTCCAAATGTTAGGCCACATTGACAAGATGCCATCGATGTGGGGTTTGTCACATTGACATGTACCCGTTGATATGGCCCCTTATTTCTGCCTATAAATGTGCACCTATCTACTATGTTTATGGTAATATTTTCATAGTTGTAATGAAGCTCTTATAGTTTTTCCTTTCAACATTTAGAATATTTTCTTAGTGCCTACAATAGGAGTCAAAGGAGTGTACAGATCTTTCTTCGAGCATTGATGTACCTGAGCACCTCAGTGTGAACGACAATAAAGATGAGCTTTTGTGATCAAACCTTGTAGCACTTGGAATAGATTAATCTTTTCTTTATGCACTTAGTATTCATGAAATTTACTTTAATTTTTTAAGTAATTGATGAGATGCGATTCGCATAGGCTACGATATCGCATCCCCTGTGATATCGCGTACGCGATATCGCGGTCCGCCATCAAATCTATAAATAAGAGGTGGCACTCCCCTCATTTCGAATCATAGGTGTAAAGTAGTGAAGCTCTGGCTGATTGATCACCCCAGAGATAGAATATTTTCCATGTGCCCGTAGTAGGAGTCCCCCAAGTGAACGGTTCTTTATTCGAGCAGCTTTGTACCTAAACGTAAGTTGTGTACGA
>MNCI01010206.1:66222-129403 GCA_015680685.1 Gnetum montanum
TGTAGTAAGAGTTAGTTTTAGTCTCTCAATCCTTCACCCTTTAGCATAGGAGATAAACCAGAAAAGACCAAAAAAATCATATACCTCAGACTTACTGAACCATACACCGTGACAACAACAAGTAAGTCTGGGAAGATAACGATTAATTAACCCCAAGTGTTTCTTGTGGTGTTTAGGCATTTAGTCTGCGGAGTTTGACTGGATCATGCTTGCTACGCTCGTTTCGTATGGTTGAGTGTAGGGGTACCTCGCCACTCATCAGTAATTAATTAATATCAATTAAACAGCAAACATAAGTACAACGACTTCAAGCATACATTTAACAATTGGTGATCCCATTAGCGCTTAATGCTTGGTAGCCTAGTGGCGCTACATGTGTTTAAGATGTGTACAAAAAGTGGGAATAGATGGTATAAACTTAACTTCAAACCTTCCAATCAATCCCAGAGTTTTAGTTTGCATGTTCATTGGTCCCATAAAATCAAAATTTTTGGACCTCAACATTAGGTCTAACCCAATGTTGTGTACATGATGTCAAGTATGCAATGTCGGGTCTCAAAAATAATATAAATACAACCCTTGTAAATACTATAACTTCATTTTTCTCATTTGCTACTAGGGGAGTTAAAATTTTTTCTTACAACTTAGAGCTTTGAACCTCCATCTTCCACTTGCAATATTTAGCTCTTTAACACTTCGATTTCTGTGTTGTTTGAATCTATCTGAACCTAGAGTGTTCAACTTAGTCATGGGAGGGATGCATGCATACAAAATTTGTGCCAATTTGTAAAAATTTTCTATTACCTGGAAGGTATTATAAGGGTGAGACTGTTAAAACCATTAGAAATTATAATCCAAAATCACTAACGATAATGCTAGGCGTCCAATTTTTTTTTAACCCATGGACCCATGACCATTATTTTAAGTCACAAATAATGAAAAAGGAACTAGTTGCGATGGGTCGTAGAAAGATAGACACTTTTTGGAAGATTTTTCTTGAAAATTTTCCTAACCCTACAATCATATGCATTATGAGCTCAATGAACTAAGGTTATAAGTAAGGTATAAATTGATTAATGATAATAAACATAACCTTGATAACACCCAATTTTTGCTTGATTGTAAATGGTCCCAAAAAGAGGTGCTCAGGTTGAACCCTTGCAGAGAGCTGTTAAACATCCATGTGGTGGCTATAATCAATAAGGAGAACATGAGGAACATGCTGAATAGGAGGCCTAATCTTTTAGTGTCCATCAAGAGGCCTCTACTACCAAGCAATTGACCCAAGGAGAGGTAGTAGAAGTACCAACTCTAGAACAGGGACAACGTCTCATGTTGCCCCCTAACTTACTTATTGCCACTTTGAAGAAATTCACATTGGCTTCGATCATTATGGAAATGAACTTCGGTCTATTTGTGGAGTTTGCTCTAGAAGTAGTGTGGATGCAACTCAAAGCATCCCCATTGTGGCCTATCTTGTTTGATAATGGTGAATGGTACTTGGGAAAAGTCCATTAATTCTAGCATAACAAATATGAGGGAACCATTGTGAATATATTGGGGTGATTGTCTCTTACTTAGTCAAGGGCATTGTTGTAACCCTCAACCTACCTAATGAAGGGGCCTAGGTTGCTCACCTATCCACTAGATTCGACCCTGAAACAAAGAAATTATGGTTGAGAAATGTGTACAGTAAAGAGGACAATTCATACCATGAAATGAATTTGGAAGAGAAAACATACTTTAAGATTGGGACGTAGCACCTATTTTCTACTAAAGGGCTAAATCGAATCTCAACTTATGCAGCTAGGGGAAGTGCCATTCTAATGGAAAAATTTGTAGTCAACCTTCCCTAATATTACTTCACAAAAATCCAATAGTAGTTTGAAGAAACAAAGTTAAGGAGACCAAAAATTTCATTTCCTTATCTGATCAAAAAGTTGTGCAAGTGCACTGGAATCTTGAGATATACCAATGATATCCCTAGGAAGGCTTAGCACACCTTCTTTGCAGAACTCCTAAAAACTACAACACTAAGAAAAGATTTTGGTGAGGAGCAAGAAGCTAAAAAGAAGGTAGAACCAAGAATAGAAACACAATAAGAGCCTAACCAGCATCCACAAGCATAATCTCTACTATTGTCACTGCAAGATTATAGATCATCAATGAGCCACTTATAGAGGATTGTTGAAACCATCATTTGGGGAAGTAGGGATGAGGCCAATCTCTTCTAAGTTATGGACAATGTCGTACGGCCCACCTTGTCAGCTAATCCAACAAGGGAAGAAATCTCAATAAAATTAGGAGGAGGGGGATCTCAATGGTCACACCAGATCTCTAAGAATGCTACATTCTTTCAAGTCACATTGGATATTAGAGAAGGAACCATAGTTGTGATGTTACAACATGAGGATGCAACAAGCATAGTAGAGGTGATCACTGATCACATCAAAGAGTCATTTAATGTTCCTATTATGCATCCAACTGATCTGGTAGGAACTAGAGATGCAAAAATGCTAGCTAGGACCTCAATGACTCCTATGGTGCATAAGGATGTGCTTGATCGCTTGCTATAGATGGGTCAAGTAATGACCACTCTATTCAACATCCCCAATGATGTCACTACAACTTAATTAGACCTCATCACTACCAAAGGAAAGTTGGTCATGGTAGAGGTTAGGGTAGAACATGCAAAAGTTGCAGTACAAAAATTGCAAAAAGAGCGAGTTGCCTGTTGTACCCTGACCTACCCGTTTTATCACACTAGACCAACTAGAACAATTCAAGTTAGAGGAGCTTACCAAGCTAGAAAAGGAGAGAGCAGCTACGGAGTGAGAAAAGAAGATGACAATTTGGAATGCCTCTATTGCATATGCATAATCTCATGTGTATAAAAAGGAACTTACTACTGTCCAAGAAGAAAATAAGCAACTCACTGTAGATAATTCTCAATTGACCACTATAGAAAGATAAAAGAACATCTTAGAAGAAAGTGTCCACTATTTGTGTAAACAATTAGTGAGGGTCAACCAAGATATGAGTAGATTGGCCTGAGAAAATAGAATCCTCTCCATGGAGGAGGTACGTGCTATGCACAAAATGTCAACAGTCAAGATCAACGCATGGTAGAACAAGGCCTAAAAGCATGAAAAATTAAAAGAGCACTTTCATGACCAAGTTGGCATGTATAAGGAAATCAATGAGAAGGAAATCAAGATGGACAAGGCCCACATTAGTACCTTGGAAGCACATAATTCCATGGTCTAATAAGTAGACGTCAAAAATAAGGAGCTACAGATAGAGGATTTAAAGGAATACGTGGTGTTGGCTAACCTTAAATATGCCAACCTTGCCATGTTAACAGTAGGTTGTCCCTAAAGTGAGATGGAGAAACAAGTGGCTACCAGATATGAATTATATGAGAAAGAGTTTGTGGATTGAAAAGGTTCCCTACAAAAGTTGTAGGTGGCAAACTCAAAATTAGAGGTGGTCAAAGCTAGTTATTAGGAATATAAAGATGTAGCCTTGAACCTGGTTTATAAATTAACAGATTATCATGAGCTTAAGGACAAAGCTAGGGCTTTTGAGAAAGAACAATGGCAGTTCGTGGCATGGTATGTAAAGGTAAATCAAATGTTCCCGTAGCTACCATGTCCTTGGGATGTATCAATGCCAACACACATTGACATAGCAACTTGGATGGTGGATGACCGAAGGATATATGAAGAAAGATTGTAGGCCCTTAACCATTATAAATTTTAGCGGCTTGGTGACAAAGGGAAGTAACCAATGAAAGAGCCACCACCTCTGAGCACTACATGAGCTTCCTAGTCTTTTTATTTTATTTTGTTTTGTTTTGTAATAATGTGTTCCATTTTGTACTACATCATTGTGGCTTGCAGGTGTCTTGTTCATTGATTGAGTTAGTTAATAATCCCATACCTGTCAATATTTTGTAAAGAACTTGTTCCTCATTTTGTTTAACTAGAGGATGAGTTTTCATTCAATCATGGGGGTATGATGAGTCATCCTTCTATGACCCCAACTTTGGATACGCAACATCAAAGCCCCAACATCACATACCTGACATTGGCGCTAATAAGCGATGTCAGATACCCAACATCACCTCATCTAAATCTCGCCTATAAATATGGTGTTGGGGTGCTCAGATGAGATAGGTGGTAGGTAGTTGATAGTTAGTAAATAGTTCTAGTTTTCAGTTTCTTCTTCAAAGTTTGTTATTCTTAGTGTAACTTGCAATGTAATGTTTGTAATCATACGACACCTTTGTTTAAGTGTGACATACTTGGACACCTTACATGACTAACAATAAAGATTGAGATTACTTCCATCATTGCAGCATCCACTTAGATTATTATTGCTTTAATTATTTAATGCTTTCTTTAGTTAAACATTTCATTGATTGTTATTTACTATTCTTGTTATAAAGTGGAATGCATACACCTTAATCACGAGCATTTAAGTGTAAACACTTGGTAATCCAGAGGTGTATAATTGGGCACAACCAGTGACATACACTTGACAATCCTAGAAGCAGTCTCACAAAGTCAAAGACATGTACGGACAACTAAGTGCAAATACTCATTGCCATAGGTCAGTCTAGATCTTAGTTTTCATTATCCCTTAGTTTAATTAATTTATCTCTTTTTTTTCATTAGGAGTAGCATAGAAAGTAGACAACATCATATGCCTCACTTTGGACTAAACCATATGTGACAAAGCTACCACTAGTCTAGGTGGGAAGACAATGAACTACGATCAAAGCATAATGATCTAGATGCTACAACTAGTCCCATCTATGTAATTTGACTGGATTGTACATGAACACTTGTGATTTGTATGGTTGGACATAGGGGTACCTTGCCACTCATCAATTATGTATTAAAGCTTATGAAATGATAAATATTCTCAAATCTCTCTTTTGAAAATATGGATTTGTCATGTTAAGAGATTCAATTATGGATTTTGTTTTTATGGTTATGAAATTGCTACTTCAAGTACTTTGATTTGTATTTTGAATTTTACCATGCACTTTGGTTAAGTTTTATAATGCTTATGGTGATTATTTTCTTAAGATGTAAGCATAATGATGTTACATGCCCAAGTTATGAGATATTAATGACTTAAACTTGGTTTATGTAAAGTATATTTTTTTGGGATGTGACATATGTCAATCACACTTAACCATATAAACTAGCCCACACAACTATGATTGGGAAGACAATGACTAGCGATTTAACACTTGGTTATCTAAATAATAAAACTACTACTAGTCCATAAAACTTGATTAGATTACACATGAATTCTCATGATCTATATGGTTGCATGCAGGGTCTACTTTACCACTTATCATATGTCCATCCATATGTGTTACTGCTTCAAAAATAAAAATAAAAAATGAAAATTTCATGTTATATCATATCTTGAAGCTTAGGAAGATAATTATCAAAAAATTTAATCTACTATGCAATTTTTGCTTATAGGAAAGCAAAAAGAACCTTACAATATAACCCTTTTCAAAATACAAAGGATGAGTAATTTTTATATGTTCTGTGTCATACTAGACTAATAGCATAGCAACTTCAACCAAAAGTTACAAATAGTAGAGTGTTAGTAATCATAAACTTTAAACAAACTTATTTTTAAACCTTATTTGTTAGGTTGGGAGTTAAGGTATATTCTTAAGATAATAGGCAAAGCCTAAAATCAAGATAACAAAATTCTAGTTTTCAGCCTCTTCAACTATACCCTACTTCAACATGTTGAAACTTAAAACTTTTTTCACTATATATACCTCTAATACATATGGAACCAAAAATAATTGAAACATAGGGACAACCTAAAATTTCATAGAAGTTTATAACTCAATGATACCTAGTAGAGTCAAACCTATGACCTAAATTACAAGGCCAAGATCCATACTACTAGTGCTACCTATACCCCTAATACATATAGCCAATATGATACCTTAATGTAACTATATAACTTAGGTAGAACATAAAGATTATTTTTCTAATACCCATTTAAAGATTATTATTATTTTTTTGGTGAAGGGTGGAGGGGTGGGAGGGGAGGAAGGAAGAAGGGGTTATACCTCAAAAAATGAATAATTGTATTGATGGGCAATGAAGTAATCCTACACCCAACCATACAAATCATAAGCGTTTACACATGATCCAATTGAATTTTGTGGACTTAAGAGTAGTTGGATGTCTTAGATAGCCAAGTGCTAAGATGCTAATCATTGTCTTGTCAATTATGCATGTGCAGGCTTAAGTTGTATGGTTAAGCATGAGAGAGGCATATGATTGTATTTTTCATTATTAAAATTTTTAAAATATTAAAATATTAACCTATTTAATCTAAGTACGAAAGGTAAATCTAAACTAGCATAAGCATGGAGTAATTATTTGTGATTTATGTATACATTTTGAACATGTACTATTGCTACTGGGTTACCAAGTGTTACACAAGTGTTTCAAGTGATTCACTATTGAGATTACCAAGTGTTAATATGTTTCTATGATCAAAGTTGGTTGTACTCATGTGAATTAATTAAGTGTAATGGAATAAAATATTTAACTAATGACATGAAAAGTAAAGAAACATTTAAAATAAATTTCAAGAAATGAATTAAACTCTTAGTCAAGTGTTGCAATGGATGGAATGAATCTCAATTTTATTGTTGTCGTAACAATCTGTCCAAGTACATTATACACTCCAATAAAACTCCATACAATCTACTCAATTCATACTATAGGCACTTGAGGAAAAAAATATTTCAACTTTCATGGATGAAAACTACAAAAGTTTACCTACAAAATTATAACAAGGTGCAATAAATGTAGTGGGTTTATGCATTTATATAAGCAATTATGAAGACTGTTGACAAAACAACTGCATCAATGTAGTTGAATAATTTACTTTTCATCAAATATACATCGAATTAATGAAGAAAGAGCATAAAGAAAAAGCCCAACAATTTGGAGGATAACTTTTTATGCTTTCATTCTTCTAACCAATCTTGAAAAACCTCTTCTCTTGGGTAGAAAAAGGATTAGGCTTTGCCCTTTTTGAAAAATTCCCTCATGGGTTTTTACTTCTTACTAAAGGGTTTATTGTAAAGAAAAGGAGAAAACTCTATCTAAATACAAAAAAAAAAAACATATTGATGAGTGACTAAACCTTAAAAGTTACAAGTGTTCACTTAGAGTTAGTGAGGTACAAAACATATTTTTTTAACTCCTAGTGAGGAATATTATAAACTAATGTTGTTTAGCTCTAAGTATGCTAAGTGTGAACATGATGAAAATGATTATAAATTCTAACTCTAAGTATAATGAAAATGTAAATCTATTTTATTCTATGGTGATAAGTATATGCTCCTAGCTTTCCATATATATCTTGGGCTAATGTAATTATTACTGGGATTACCAAGCAACTTCACTATTGAGTAAATCAAACAAAGTCACTACTAAGTTATTATACAATTACACTTTACACTTGAAAGTAGTCATCCTTATGCTACGTTATTAATGAACATTCAAATTGTAAATGACTTAATAAATGTAAGTGACTTAGTAATAGTAAACAACATGAAAAAGTAAATCTATTCTAAGTGATATGCTGTAATAATGAAGACCAATCTCAATATTTATTATTATTAATGAATTATGTTTAGGAATAATCCACTCAAATAAAGATTCCATATAACTATAGTTCACCATACTACAAGCATTTACACTAACTCTAACTTTACAAAAACAAACTACAAGAATTTCGCTAATCATTCAACAGAACTTGTTTTTGATGTAATGGTGGATTAATATTTATAGATATGACCATGGCCCACTACATTGTATCTATGAAGACATATGTAGAGCTACAATATCATAATTATGATATCGTAGTCTACATGATAAAATGTTTTATCACACATTAATCAAAAATAATAAACAAATAACAAAAAAAGATAAAATATTCCCATCATTGAGCCTCCAAAACAAAAATAAATTAAATTTATACAGAATAAATTAATTATTTAGCTTTCATTATAAGCTTTTTTACTTGAAGTTGTAGTTGAAAAGTAACATCTTTAAGGATCTAATATTTAACTCCTAAAGAGAGATCACTTACAAATACTTAATCCCATATACATTAGAAAATTTTTAAAGGAATATAACAATGCCTTAAGTATGATTTGAATTGACAACCTTTTATCTAACAAGACAAAGAGCTAACAACTTAAGCCATCTGTCATTTATAATTGAAAAGAATTTGATGGTGTTGGAACCTTAAAATAATCTAATTAGAACTTTTATAGCTCTACATTGCCCACCAGAATCGAACCTATGACTTAAAATTTCCAGATCAAGAGTCTAACTACTAGAATTTGATTAGAAGTACACCAAAGACATACATCCAACATGACACATTAGAAGAATTATAAAATAATATAACAATGCCTCAAGTGTATTGGAACCCAAAAAAAGTGAAACATAAGTGCTGGTGTAGGGACACCTCTTCTTAGCCCTTTTCATCCCTATAAGTGGTTGATTTGAATGCTCAATAAGCTAGAGAGACATCTTTGCCACAAGTTGTAAAAGAAAAATAATGACATCTTTGGAACAAGCAATTAGATTAAAAAAGAAAAAAAAAATAGAAAAAGAAAGACATTCTAAGATAAACATTGAGAATAGAGATCAATTGGGAAAATCTGGGTTTGTATTTTTATCTTTTTTTGGGATGAAGGTAGCAGTTGGATTACCAATTGTAACTGCATGTAAGAGAAGCAACCTAGAAGCTAGAACAACATAGAAAGAGAGAGAGAGTTGGGATAGAAAGATTGCATGAGAGTGATGTACATCTCTATAGTTAGATCTATGTGTGTGATCTTGGCCATAGCTCTCTCTATGTGTGTTGAATCTCAGATCTATGTTGTGAGATATAGTTTGATTGAGCCTTTCATTAAGGACAATCATTGTGCGATTGTAGAGCCTCATGCTCTACAATATTGTTGAGTGTGTGAGTTGTGATTTATGATATGAGATTCATAGATCTATTGTAATTGTATCTTCTTTAATTTAATAGAAGATAACTAGTTTCTTTTTCTATCTATCTTTGTCTTGTGTATTTTCTAGATTTGACACATTTGCAGCGTTAAAGAAAAGTGAAGTGACCCTACACCAAGTACACCCAAAGATATATAGTCCAAGTAGAATTTGATATAACTCAACAATGCCCATTAGAATCAAATCCATGACTAGGAGTTGCCAAATTAAGTGTCTTACCACTAGGCTAACACTTCATTATCACTTAAATTGGCAATGTTTGATCTTGTTTGCCAATCCTTGTCAAACAATGGTTTAAGCATTTGAGTGACCTCTCATTGACTATTTTGAAACATTTGTGTTGGAACTTGAAATAAGTGCAACATAGGTACACCCCAAGATACATAGTCCAATTAGAACTTTATATAACTCAACATTGTCCACTAGAATTGAACCCATGACTTAGAGCTTTCAAATCAAGTATCTTACCACTAAGGAAACACCTCATTTTTATTTTAAAACATTTGTGAATATAAGTAATATAAAAAGATGTTCAAAAAGTAATACGTATGGTGATTTTTAATAATTAACGTGGCATTCATGAACTCTATTAACTTATTATATATATTCAAAGAAGTGAAAATTTAATACTATAATTATAAAAGGAATTTAAAACCACAATTTGATAATCAAACTATTATCTACTTCATTGTAATTCACGACCGTGGCCAGTATTCCGAACTAGACAGCAACGCCGGCGTCCATCGTTGTTTTTATAATAATCTACGTCTCGACCACGACTGAGTATTTGTGCTGGTTTCTTGGCTTCCAGTAGCAGAAAAAAGGTCGAGTTGAGTGTGTAAATGCCTACTGAGCTGGCTTGCGCATGTGCACAGGTGTAACATGGCCACTATCGCTACTGTGATAGACCCCACCGGTGGCGGTTAGTTTCCCAATGGTCCTTCCTTGCTCTCCGGAATCACACAGAAAAAACACCCAAAAAACATGCATTTCGTGTTTGTAAAATATAGCCCGACCGTTGGCGCTGGAGTTTTCTGTTTTTTGTGGCACATACAGAGTTCATGGACTCTCCTCCAGAGCTGGAAATTGACACCCATTAACGCCCCTGTGCTTGTGTTTGGAGAACCTAAAACAAGTTGAGAATTTCTTAACACGCGTGTGTCCACAAATAATCTTTTTGAAAGTTACCTGTCATTTAGAAGACAACATATTACCTATTTCCTTGAAGATGTAATGTATAGTTGGTTTCAATGTTGGTGGTAGAATTGGCTTTGTTCATGCAACTAACTATTAAGTTGTTTTCTATTTTGATGTGATATTATAAAATTATAGTACAAACACAATTATTAAAAATGATACTACAATGAATTTCCTTAACCTTTTACCTTTTACCTTTTACGTAATAAAATAAAACCAAATCAAATTTCATGTGGAAACGCCATTCTTTTAGTAAACCCATTTACAGATAGCCTGATCGATCTCAGGGGGTCTCGGGGACAAGATTACTTATTAGCAGACCGGGAAGTCATGCCTTTATCGTACAATAACCCCTTACTGGCGAAGCTAGCAGAGCACTAGTCATCTAGCAGAAGGGAGGCGCTAGTTTGACCATTAAACATCGCGGGGGAACACGGCACAGATCGACTTGGACCTTGGCCAACCCATATACCTACAGACAGGGTTCACAGAAGCCCGTACTACCAACTTCTTTCTCGCGACTATATCATAAGTCATAGGCGGGTTGGCCTAACTTCATTTTCACGGCTGTAGGCTTAGTCCAGCGGGTCCAACAGTGGTTAGTCAACACTTAAGTTAGCAGCCGGAGNAACTAGTTTTAGAACCCAAAGGATCGAGTCCTAAGTAAACTAAACTAAACCTTTGGACAACTAAACTAAGTAAACAAGTTTTAGAACCCAACGGATCGCCCCACACTTTAGGGGATTTTAGGCTTTAGGGTAACAAGTTTCAATATGCCAAGAAAGGGTTGTTATGTATCCCAGTACACCAAACAACTGAGGACCCGACGATATGAAATAACGTATACAAGTGATCTTTTCAAAAAAGTGATCTTTCACTACAAAATGGCTAGTGATCTTTCAAATCTTTGGCTAAAACTCCAATCTATAAAATCAATCAATCTTCCAAGGGTAAAACAAGGAAGACTTCATTCATATATCGAAAATACAATCTCTCGGGAAAGACAGAGACAAATTCCCTATCTATGTTAGAGAGCATGTAATCCATTAAAACGGAAGTGAGAAGCCCCACACAGGGTACGTCCACCCCGTTATATTGACTCCAATTTCTTCCACTCTCAATGAATTTCCTTTGGGAGTTGCCCCTAACATTTACTTGAAACTAGTTTGCTTTTACCTTATTGAAATTCTCAAATTTTCATCTTATCTCCTCTGAATTATCAATGTGGCATTTGAAACACCACAAAATTTGGAGCTTAGTACTTATCCAACACAATCGGGTCCCGGGGACTCCAGACAACCACAGCTACATCTGGTGTCAAACATGGCAACTTTGAAGGTCAAATGCTTAATTTTTACTACGTATGCAGTTCCAGCGTGTACGCCTAGCGTATACGCCCAAGTGCGCAATACCAGCGTATACGCTCAAATGCTCAACGTATACGCCCAGCGTATATGCTCAAATGCATAGCGTATACGCCCAGCGTGCACGTCCAGCGTACACGTCTCACATGCACGCCCGGCACGAACAACAGATGCATACGCCCGACGATAAGATCTCCAAAGACAGAATGAAGACAACACCAAAGAGCAAGAATTGAAGCAAGTCGACAACCGTTAGCGTATACGCCCGCATCCATCAGCGTATACGCTCAGTGTATACGCTCAGCGTATACGCCCAGCGTCTGCAGCATCTCCACCCAAGTCCACACGCCCTGCACATTTAGCGTATACGCCCACCGTATACGCTGGCCTAAAGCGGCGTATACGCCCAGCATATACCCCTAACAGATGTAATATATTGTATTTTTGTAAAGTCTACACACCTGGTCAACGCGCCATGTGTCTCCTAACCCGAGTCTAGCGTAACAACTGGTATAAAAACCCTAATTTTCCACTTCATCCTGGTCGATCGGCAAACATCCCAGAGCATACCAGAGACATTTACGCTGCGCACCAGAGCTAAAACCCTCTTATGCTGGAAAGCCCTGTACGCCGTGTACATAGTCTCTACACTCCGCCTACCACGCGAACCAGCCGAGTCATCCTTGCATCCACCGGGGCTTTTCGTCCGCCTTGTGTTCCATCACAACTGCGTTAGACCGGTACACTGTACTTTGACTCTGTAATACCATTGTTTACAGTTTATGCTAATTTCTTGCACGTTTTTCTGTTTATGCTCGTTTACATTTACACCCTGTTCACATCTGTCACGCTGTTTATGCTCTCGTTTATGCCCGTTTACGCATAACCCAACGTATAGCACTTCGGCATACGTGCAGGTAAATCCTTGTCTGATCCGCGTATGGACCACCCAAGGTACTCTACCTTCGTGCATTCTAGCTCGCCCTCAGGCAAAGGTAGGGTCTTCTGTGCACGCCCTGCGATCCCACAGTCTCTGTTTCCTTCCAACCGGTGACCGACGATTTCAGGCGGTACAGAAATTGGTGCTAGAAGGAGGGCCACCTAAAAAAAAACCTTACCTGTGAATTTCCCAGCGTTTACGCTGTCGAGCATCTACGTTGCTTCTTGCTGAAACTCTCTCAGCATCCACGAAGCCCGGTCCGAAAACCCAGTCTACGAACTGTCCAGCATCTACGTTGTTCAGTATTTACGCTCTCCCTCTTAAAAACTTACTCAGAAAACCACATGCTGCCTTGTTTTGACGCTACATTGTTTTACGCTATGCCTTGTGTTACGCTGAGCCTTGTCTTACGCTATATACTTTTTTTACGCTGAGTATCGTGTTACGCGGTGCCTTGTTTTTACGCTGAGCCTTGTTTTACGCTATATACTATTTTTACACTGAGCCTTGTTTTACGCTATATACTGTTTTTACGCTGAGCCTTGTTTTACGCTATACACTATTTTTACGCTGAGCCTTATTTTACACTATATATTGTATTTACGCTGAGCATTGTGTTACGCTACAGCCTGCTTTTACACTGTCCCCTTTATCCCGTTTTTACGCTCATCCTTTTACGCTGTGTTCTTACCCTGTATACGCTGTCCAGGGCATACGCTGAACCACTTACGTCGTAGACTTGTCTACGTTGACCATCTACGCTACGCACATATACACTGTATACGCTGTCATATGCTGTCAGCTGAAGTGTATACGCTGTACACTGCGCAGTACATTAATTTCACATCTCCAGATAGTTTCATATCCGCAATATATCATCATGAACCCCGCAAACACTACGGCTGCCACCACTCAATTCACTAACATCCTAGACACCATGGCTGTCCAACAGCCCGTCGCACAACACTCGGGGGTACAACCCGCAGCGGGGCCCCGCCGGTCCCTAAGGTTGCAGGGAAGAGATCCAGCCTCCAACATTATCACCCAGGATCAGTATAATTTCATATGTATTAAGATACAAGCTGGCCTGGCTGTTGACCGAGCCAAAATGGAAATAAAGAGGCAGTTCAAACTCTTTTACAGGGGAGGACACGAGTTCACTCCTTCCCCATATGATGTAATCCCGCTTCCAGAGCAGTACTCGGAGCTCATCACACAGCTCCTTCTGCAAAGGAGCCGCATGTTGGATCAGCACGTGCTAGAACCCCAACTAGAAGAGGAGGATGACTTCGCTGCTCAATCTGAGCACGAGGACTCCTACCACACTCTGAGCCCGCAAGCACATGTTAACCCCATTTTTCATCCCGGTATAGGGGAGATCATGCCCCTCCAACCCCTCAGACTAACTCACACACAAATGCCCCCATCACACACATCTTCATTTGCTCATGTGCCACCTCCAACTGACCTGCAATTTAGCACACTCCCTCTCGCCATCATCCCCGATGCAGCAGTCGGCCCATCTTCACAAGCACTGCCCCCTCACGATAGCGTGGGAGCGACACTCCCACCCTGAGTGATAGGGATGCCACACATGATACCGACCTCCACATCTGCTCACTACATCCCACACATTCAAACGCATACAGCCCCTTCTACTGCCGTAACCCAACAGGGGGTCCCTCCACAAAACGTAGTTGGACAACGGGTAACGATGGGTGCTCAACCATAGCAACATCAACCTCCCTACTATAACATACCACCCCATATGGTCCAACCAGCCAACGTTCCCCCAGTACAGCCGCCACCACAGCAACCACAGCCTTTCCCCTATCACGTGCGACAAGTACAACCCCGGGCCGCACAACTTTTGGCCTTTCAACCCACCGTCCAGCAGTCCAACCCGTATAATATAGCACAACCTCAAGCTGCCATGTTACCGAGTGCCCAAGATTGGGCAGATGCCGAGAAACTAATGCAAGAATTAGCTGACGAGTTAAAACGCCTCAAAACCGCCGCCGATGGGGAGCTGAAGGTAGTGGACTTCTACCAAGACGACCCCATCAGCTCATCTGTCCCACCCTTAACCTTGCCCAAAGGCGTTTCCTTACCAACACTAACCAAGTACAACGAGGAGACAGACCCCAATGCACACTTGATAACATTTAGGTTAGAATGCGTGCTGCTCTATGGCCCCATTCTATTCTCCGAGTATTCCCCATGTCCCTCGCAGGGAGAGCACTTGACTGGTATCGGGCCCTACCAAGGAATTCCGTCTTCTCCTTGGAAGACTTATTACATCAGTTCGTGACTCGGTTCAAGTACAACTTGAAACCCGAGGCCACCCTAGACAGCCTCATACAGGTCAAGCAAGCACCGCTTGAACCTGTGCAGAAATTTATCCAAAGGTGGAGCGCCGCTCTCAACGAGCTGCATGAGCCAATCTCCTAGACCTACTTGCTTACTATTCTAAGAGGGGTCGTTAACGATTTCTTTAAATCCAAGCTATATTACCTTAACGCGCGTGATCTTAACCAAGCATTTGTACAAATTAAAAACATAGAAGAAGTGGCCCAAAATAGCCATGACCCTGCATACCTAGCCTTTAAGAATCAACACACCAAAAAAGATAAGGAGAAGGCTAAGGAAACTATAGCAGTGATAGTAGGGGCGCAACAACAAAACAAACTACCAGTAACCCCTACTAACTACAATAAGCCAACTCCCACAACCGCGCAAGAATCATCACAACAGAACCCAACCAACCGTACGCGAAACTTCGAGAGGAAAGAACACTCTCAATACACGCCTCTGCCAATGAAGCCATCCCAACTCTTCAATCAACTCCTAAAGGATGGGTTGATGAAACATAAATAGTTGTCCCCCGCGGCCATCCAAAGACATGACCGGTTCTGCCAACTCGTTTAGAACCCAAGTTTAGCAGCGCCGGATGAGCCTCCCATACCCAAAGGTTTTAGAATGGATCGCTTTTGCTATTACCATCAACGCAACGGGCACGGTACGGATTACTGTTTCACCTTGAAACAGGATATTCAGCGGCTGATCAATGAAGGCCAAATCACTTTTGACGAGGCCAACCCGATCCAACCACAGAATCAAGCCATGGGGGTATACAAAGATCCCCTGAACACCAAGGAGGCATTGTACGTTATTAATACAATCTGCTTCGATGAAGATTCCGAGCTACTTAACATCAACACCGTTTACCCCGAGCATAAACAAGAAACACCTGGTAGGCCCTTCGTAGTTCGGATTCCTCCCACTGTCTCCACGTCTGCGTCTCAACCACCACGTACCCTGCAGCAACCATACATCTTCTGAGTACCTTCGGCCACACCCACATCCAACACCATGACACGGGACAAACCATACGTAGTGCGTGTCCCTCCCATCATCCCCTTAAATGCATCAACCCCTCATAATCGGCCTACCCCTTTCATAGTTCGGGTACCACCCACGGTCGCAACAGCAGAGGTCCAACCTCCACCAAAACCAACTCCATATGTCGTTAGGATACCCGAAACTCCTAATGATTACCAAACCTCCATCTCACGAGCGCCAGGCCAACCCAGTCCCTACGTCATTAGGGTGCCTGGCAAGCCTTCTAACCAGTCGCATCCAACAACACAACCGCAACCCCGCCCAGCTCCATATGTGGTGCGAATCCTAGGGTAGCCTGAGGCTCCAAGACCAACCCCACCTCCACGCCACACACGAGAACGCCTAGCAGATAGGCTTACATGTGAACGTATGGAGATGAAACGCCAACGGTTAGCTCTGGGGCCACCTAAGCCCATTCCACTTAACTTTGTGCCTATGTCATCGTCTAACAACCAATCGGACGTAGGTAATGAAGGCGAATCATCTGAAAAATATGAACCGCTTAAAACGACAGCTTCGAACAAAAATGACAAACCAACAAAACATGAAATAAAACTGTTAGGCCCAATGGACCCAGTTATCATTGATAAAAACGCTCCAAACAGTAAAGATTTAGCAACGGCCTTGACACAAGTCACCCAAGCATTGAAGCAAAAGAACACTTCGTTGAGCTTGTACGACTTGGTCCTAACATCCCAAACACACTGGGAAGCTTTGGTACGTATGTTAACGTCAATCTCAATAAGCGAGGATTTGCCCCCAAATGAACTCTCCATTCATGCGGTGATGTACTCGCCTCATGGAACAACTCTTAAACCATTAAGCTTCCATGATGACAATGTTAAGGTGGACAAGAAAACAGGGGAGATAACAACAGCCCCCATGTTCATAACAATACATATAAATCAATTTAAGATACATAGAGTCCACGTAGACGATGGAGCCGCAACAAACGTTGTACCTTACCCCATCGTTGAACAACTGGGGCTTACTGAGTAAATTAAACCAACCGCGACCACATGTCTAAAGTCATTCAGCGGGTCACACGTAATGGTAAAAGGCACAATAACCTTGGATTTCATAGTGGGAGACCAATTCCCTACATCTGCCAATTTCCTAGTGGTCGATGAAATGCCAGGATTCAACCTAATATTAGGAAGACCCTGGTTGGCCCAAATGAGAGCTGTCTCCTCCCCTATACACCAAGAAATTCACCTGCCTTATGAGGGCGGTGAAATCATCATACACGGGGAAGCAGCTACTCCTATCATTTCATCACACATGGACATGGACCAAGGCTTGGAGGTCGAGCTCGAAAAGCCTAGCCAAAACGACAAGAATCCGTAACCACCGGTAGGCAGTAAACCTGGGAATACGAAACAAAAGCCTCCTAAAACCGAAACACCTGCGCCTGACACTATACACGCACTTCCTCATATAGAAACAAATACAGAAACCATGACAGACACTGAAACACCTGAAACTACTGACACAGAAGCAATTCTATCAGACGTCCCTTGGGCTGAATTACCCTTCAACGTGATCAGCAAAGGGGACGCCGAATACAGAATCATACCAGTTAATACATCATAGGACATAAAAATAAAAAGAATCAAAAAACAATTAAGATAATGCCACCACTCCCTGTCCGAAATGACGTTAAACTACCCTTCGTCCGAAATGACGTTAAACTACATGAAGTCCGAAATGATGTTAAACTACAACACCCAAAAATGAACAGAATATATATATTAAAAATCACACTCCAAGTCCGGAACAATGTTAAACTACCATGTCCGCAACGACATGAAACTAGCCATGATCAGAGATGATCGGTCAACCGAGAAACTCACCTGCTTTATCCAAAATATTACTCGTTCACAACGGAGCCCGAAATGGCCTTAAACTACGCATAGGGGCCCAGAATGGCCTTAAACTCATGCGAACCTAGCCCGAAATGGCTTTAAACTAGTGCATACTTTGTTTTTCTTTTCACGTATCATTTAGGATTACTTCGGTACATTACGCTTTAAGCAGAAAAGGTAAACCCAAAAACATTTTACATTGTCATGTTGTGGGTGCAATCAGACTCAAAGACAAGCCAAAACATTTTACATTGCCGTGTCTACAATTAAATTCAAAAGCAACAAAAAGTTTTTTACATACAACGTTGTACAATTACAAGTGTCAATTATCTCATCCATTTCAAAATTTTCAAGTTACAAACCTTGTATAAGTATGGGTCGAACAACAATAAAATGAAGCTACAACACTAAGCATCTGGGATGGGAGGGTCGTCCCCTTTCGATCCACCAACATCAGGGGCCCTTGCTCTGCTGGGGCCAGCTTCTTGAGCATCATCACCACCTTCATCCTGAAAATGCCAAAAACGAACAACTAGCATAAGAATAAGCAAATGTCAAAATTTTGAACGTTATTCAATACATTAACTTCATAAGGACAAAATGCTTACCACAGGAGATCCCCCTAAGCCGAATTCCAACCGACGGAGAATTTTCTCCTCTGAAATGCTTGCCCAATCTGTCCCATCAAGGCCTAAGTCGATGTCTGCCAAAGCCTTGCCTTTATCGACAGCTGACCAAGTAGGACATTTCAGAGGGAACTCGCCCACCGATGTTTCCCCATAAGCAGTAGTGATCACTCTGGTAGGCGACTCCATTTCCACAGTCGTATTCTGAGCAAAAGTATCGAAAACAGAACACAAACCTAAACCTTCCACAAACATCTCTAGTTGGCGCTTTTCAACAGACACCTCTTTTAACGACTTCTTGTAGTAATGTTTGTGGTTTTTCTCATCCTGACCCCAATTACGAACCTTGGAAGCGAAGGCCTTCGAATCTTGACATTTAAGATTTAGGAGATCAATTTGGGCTCTGCGTTCTGCCATTCTTCGAGTTAGCGACGCATGACGATTCAGTAGATCCTAATACCTGGTGTACATAACCTTTGACGTTCGCCAAGAGCGATCTTCGCTTAGTCTGGCAGTAGTGAACTCGTATCGAGCCTTCAGATCATCACGTTCCACTAACAACTCAGAGACGGCCTTTTCTTTTGCCTGTATCTGCAGCCACAATTGTTCAATGGAACACCTACAGGTCCATAACGACTTAGCGTTGTGCACAAAACCTTCTGCAACTCCCTCGTAAATAGGCCTTGGCACTTGCTCCACTTCTGGGGAAAGCGTGGTTAAACTTTCTATGCTAATGCTTTCAGAGGGATCCCATCTCAATTGAGCACCTACCCACGCAAAAAATACAAATGTTAAAATAATATAAACAGGACACGAAACTCCAAACCTCTAATGATTTATACCTATATCCGGGTGTGCCTCCTGGATCCATTCAATAACTTCCTCTACGAGTCCAGCCACAAAATCCATTTTGCTTGGCATCTTCGACCAAGCAAGTGGCTCATGGATACGGGAACTAACCTCAACGGTCCTCTCAGGGGGAACCGTCTTCATGGGTACATCTAAGCGTACTGTCCTGGTCTCGCTCCCTTCGTCTGAAAAAAATGAAAATATGTACATAAAACACAGTAGAAATGACAGCTAACAAGACAAGACGAAATAAGAAGAGAACATACCATGATCCTTGTTACCCTATGGGGGGTTGCCCAAATCCAGATCTCCCTTGAGGAAGCTATTGTACATCTGGTCGATACCATCCTGATCATCTAACAGCTCTGTTTCCGTGGTATTCTCCTTTAATTCCTCCATTCCCCCGCTCTGATTCTTCTCCGTGTTTTCCTCCTTGTTATCCTTCTCTGTGCTTTCCCCCTCGTTATTCTTCCCCGTGTTGGTCTCCTCCTCCTCGGTGATGGTCTCTAAAGCCTGCTTCCTCACTTTTTAAAAATCAAGCCAAAAATAGCAATGACATGTAAGCGATTGAAGTAAAAGTTAAAAATGAAGCAAAAACGATAAAACAATCAGTAGGTGAGCTTCGCTTACCAGGCATCTTGAAGCGTATGCGCTTCACACGTGGCCGATTCACATCGGAGACTTCCTCAGTCATGCATTCAGGCCTCTTTAGCTTTGACTTGGCTTGGCCAATGGTCTCCTTGATAACCCATTCCGCCCTTCTAGCAGTAAGAGGCACGTTTTTTGGCTCCAACCCCAGACTATCACGTGTGTGGATTGAAGCGCCAGATGATCCCCCCTTCGTAATGGAAGTAGATTCATCAATGCCTTCAGGTGCATCTTGGGATTTAGCTGTCTCAAACAAATGATTCACCCACAGGCGAGATAATTGACCCGGATCCCGCAAAATAAACTTGTTGTCTCCATGAACTACTAGGAACTCAGCAAAACGGCATAGGTAACCAGCGAAGAATGCAAAGGTGAAATGGGACTGCGCTTCGATATTCGAACGCAACCACACTATCTCCTTGTGCATGCCTGACAACAAAAATTGGGCCCAGTTATACCGCATGCCTGTTTCCAAGACAGTACGCATGACATGAATAGCCTCAACCCTAAGACATCTCACTTGGGAAAGGGTTTTAGGGAACACCTGTGCCCTGAACAGGGGATATAATTTGTTCATTGCCACAACTTTTGGTTTCCCCTGCATCGGGACTCCCTTTGTACCCTTAGACACGCCTAGCCAATCTTCCAACTCACGAATCGTCTAGAGCTCCTTATGAGTTCTGTCTAATACTACATTTAAGCCATCCGTTGGTACGCCAAATAAGTTTGAAAAGAGCTCATGCGATAAGCGAAAAGCTACCTTGACACCCTTAATCCGAGTGCTGTAATGTGAGACAAACTTATTAAAAGAGTCGACGATCCCAATCATCTCCCCGATGGATACGTTAGGACTCGGTGTCATAAAAAGCTCCATGAGGCTGGCATCATCCAGGCAACGAGTGATGGATGGTGGAGCTTGCCTATGTAACCACTTTTGCGCCTTAGCCACCTCCTCGAACTTCATCGACAAAGTAGTCTCGGTTCGTCCTGTTATCATTGGATCCCCACCAGGAGGTACGTCAACTGTAAAAGCAATTTAACATGATGATATCAGCATAATTCCAGACAGTTAGACAAATCCATTAACATATCTAGGCAAGGTTATCATTTACCGTTAGTGGTAGATTTCGATGTGCTGCCAAAGTCACGAGGGAAGACTGGCCCCTGATCTGTCCAGTCTTCATGAAGCCACCCACGAGCTTTGCACATCGCAAATGCTCTGGAAAACTGATTATGAAAATGGACCATCGAACCCTTTGTTTGAGCTAGTACAGTTCCACGAAGGGTGGGGCCCGTCATGAATGTCTCCAGAGCAGTGCGAGCAAGGGCTAATCCTTCATCTTCAATAAGTGTCCCATCTGGGTTGGTCTTCGGCCTGTAAGCAAATATGTGTCAAAAAAAGAAACAAACACCAAACAGTGAAGGAAAACAATAAACTTAAATAGCCCTACCTCGCCACTCGGTACACCGTGCCAGGAGGATTCTGGAATAATGTATGTGCATGGGCAGCTATGAACAACGTATTATTGAGGTAGTCTAACCCTCGTGGCAATAGCGCCCACACGTGTGTTAAGGGGCATTTTGACCTGGGCCCGCAGGTAGTACCATCCTTGTTAACAAGAGGTCCCTCGTCAATGTCTTCTATGATGACCATGATGCCCTCTGCAGCTCCCAGCAGCATTGCATCAAGCACGCTTCACGCAACCACTTCCCTAAAATTTGACTAGATGGCCACCTCAAAATTGTTCAACAGGAAAGCCAGAAATTCGCTAGCGCCTTCCCTGAACCAAATCCCGTTGTCATCCACAGTTAGATTCGGGGGAAGCTTATCATCCTCAACAGGGCCAACCCATGACAACACCCCAACAAGCTCAACAACGATGAGGAAGCACTTACTATCCCTACAACCAATCATGATGCCACGATAAATTAGCCATGCTTCGAAATAGCTCGAAAAGCGAACGTTTACATCATAAATCGGCATCTAAAATCAAAAATTTACTAACTGTTTACACCCAGCGTATACGCTACATAAACCAGCGTATACGTCGGCGAAATTGTTTACACTTAGCGTAAAACGCTGCTCAACCTCAGCGTATACGCTGTACACTTAGCATAAAACACTGCTTAAACTCAGCGTATACGCTGTACACTGAGCATATACGCTGACCAATCCAGCGTATACGCCGACAATGAACTATTTTATGTTGTCGCCCAAACCCCTTATGCTCAGCGTATACTCCGAGGAAACCCTCAGCGTATACGCCAGAGTTCGCTTTCAGTGTAGACAGTCTACGCAGGTGCTGAACGAAAAAGTTTACGCTAGAAAGATGAAAAACAAGTTTACGCTGAAGGACAACTGCAGACTAACAACGTATATGCCGAACAAACCCTCAGCGTATACACCGTCACAGTAAATAGAATTCACATTGATAAAACAAGCAAATCACGCTGACAAGACTTTGCGCACAAAAAACTCATGACACCATGGCTTACGCTGACATGCTAGTACAGGGAAAATGTTTATGCTAACAAAAATTTACGCTATAAAGTGACACTCGGCGTATACGCTGCAAAACCCCATACGCCTAAAACCCCTACGCTCGGTGTATACACTGAGACTGTCTACGCTATAAAAGAAAAAGCGCAGAAATAATTAGAGGCAGAGATCAGAGCCTACCTGTGGGATGTCACGGGCTAGGATGGGATCCTTGGCCTAGGCAGGCCCTGCAGCATAGCTTCTATCTCCTCCGCGAAGGTCAAGTTGGGACCCTTCCTTCCTTGGCCCTCTACTTCTTTTCCCTTGCCCATCTCGGCTTGTTTATGCTGACGATACAAGTTTACGCTGGTGCCTGAAATTCTGCACTCCGCGTCTACGCTGGGGTTTAGTGTTGGGCATCTACGCTAGGGTTTTTCTTCGGCGTCTAAGCTCACAGGAAATTTACGCTTACGCTAAGGCACTGTAGTTTACGCTTACGCTTTAACAGGTTACGCTGTCGCTTACGCTCTGTCACTTTCAAAGTAAAAAGCAAATGGACCCCCCCTTTATATAACGCTCCGCTGACGCCGCCGTTTACACCGCCATTGCACCTTTTTGCCTTTTTTTGTCTCTTTGCTTATTTTTCACTAAAATTTACCCTAAAAAATAATAAAAATTATTAAAAATTATTAAAAATAGAGATTATTACGTCCTGGTTCCTCCGTGGACCCCATTTTACATGTTTACGCCGAACATTCTAGTGTAAACCGCCCTTGTGGCCCGGTATGGCCTTAAACTGCCATCTCCTAATCCACTTGTGGCCCGGTACGGTCTTAAACTGTCATTTCCTCATCCAGTGATGGCCCGGTATGGCCTTAAACTGCCACTTGCAGCCCGATATGGCCTTAAACTTCCATACGTCCCGGTGTGACAAAAATCCACCATTATGCGTGTACACATAGTTTAAAATTATGAAAAGGCATAGAACGATCTGCCTCTTTCTTATTCCGCTCTCTATTTATTCGCAGGAGTAAGGTCAATGGACAGCCAGCATTTAACCGCACCGTTAATCATTGACGGACCATACGGCAAAATTACACGAGACATTAACATAAACTCCATCAACTTAAATTCACCAACGGACGACGTAGTCATAGCCGCAACACAGCAAACAACAGATTACAAAGGCATGAAAAAGTTCCTTGACATAGAGGCTAAAAATATCACTGAAGATCTGTTAACTAAAACCCCCATTACCATGCCCGATGGGGAAATCAGAATATTAAAATTGAGCACATTACTACAACCTCAGTTAGCAAAAGACATTGAAAACGTGCTTAGGGAAAATATGAAAGCATTCACTTGGTCCTATACAGACATGCCCAGGTTAGATCCTAGAATTGTCCAACACAACATCATCCTTGACCCGAAATTGAGACCAGTAAAACAAAAGGCACGAAAAGTTAGACCCGAAGTAGCATTGGCAGTTCGCAATGAGATCACCAAGCTTTATCAGGCTGGGTTCATTCGGGCTATTGATTACGCCGAGTGGGTGTCCAACATGGTCATTGTCCCAAAGAAAAACGGAAGCATTCGCCTATGTATCAACTTCCGAGATTTGAATGTAGCAATCATAAAGATGATTTTCCTCTACCCAGCATCGATCAACTTGTTGACTCAACGGCTGGGCACGCCTTGTTGTCTTTTATGGATGGCTTCTCGAGATACAATTAGATACGTATCAATCCGGAACATCAACTTAGGACAACCTTTATGATACCATGGGGAACCTTTTGCTATACAATGATGCCCTTTGGTCTCAAGAACGCTGGGGCCACGTATCAAAGAGCAATGACATTCATCTTTAGTGACTATATGTTACATTCGCTCAACGATTACGTGGATGACATTGTGGTTAAATCAAAAATGGAAGAACAACATGTACAAGATCTAGACTTAGTATTAAAACGTTGTTTAAAGTACGAATTGAGACTTAACCCAAAAAAATGTGTCTTCGGCGTCAAGACGGGCAAAATGCTTGGATTCATAGCCTTAGAAGCAGGGATACGAGTAGACCTCGACAAGGTTAAGGCCATAACAAACCTAAAACCACCAGGCAACCTTACCGAACTTCGAGGTCTACAAGGTAGATTGTAGTTTATCAGGCGCTTCATAGAAAAACTCACAGACAAACTAAAACCTATGAACCACCTGTTACGCAAAAACGTCCATTTTGAATGGACTCCGCAGTGCCAAGAAGCATTCGAGAACATCAAAACAACACTTGCCCAATTGCCTACGGTTTACCCGCCCAAAAACGATAAACCGTTTTATATCTACCTTGCCATTTCGGAATTGTCAATCGCATCTATGCTTTGCCAAAAACAAGATGACGGAATCGAAGTCCCTGTATACTACTTAAGCCATGCATTAATTGCCCACGAGAAAAGATACAATGACGTGGAGAAGTCATGTTTAGCCTTGGTCTTTTCTTTAAGAAAATGGCGGCATTACCTCTTCCATAACCAAGTTTACATAATTTTCAAGGACAATGTACTGAGAGCCATAACAGGGAACATTTACGAAACAAGTCGAATAGCCCGGTGGAAAGCCATGATAGCTGAGTTTGACCTGTACTACGTAACGCAATCATCAGTCAAAGGTCAAGCTATAGCAAATCAAATGGCCACATCACCAACACGTGATCAAGTGACTATAGAGCCAGAATTCCTGGATGAAAATATAAGCGCCATAGACACAGTGCCCAACGACTGCAATGCCATCCTAAACTTTGATGGAGCATCCAGCTCTCGAGGAGGAAGCATAGCCACTGTCATCACCTATCCCTCCGGGGAGATCCGACCCTTTGCTTATCGTTTCGACTTTCATTGCATGAACAACATAGTAGAGTATGAAGGTCTCCTTAGAGGACTCGCGGCAGCTCTGGCTTTAGACATCACATGGCTTGTAGTCAGAGGAGACTCGCAACTAGTCCTAAACCAAGTCACAGACTTCTATGCATGTAAGGCCCAACACTTACAACCATACTGCGACTTGGAAAAACACCTAATGAGGCGATTTGAAGACATCGATGTCCTACACGTTTCTAGAAATGATAACACCATCACAGACGCGTTAGCCACATTAGCATTAAACATATCGCCAGACATGTTCCACGCATTACCAAGCTCCGTAATCAATTGTGCCAAACCAATAACAGATACTTCCGACATGTTGCCAATTGCATCTATTAGTAAAACACATGCGATAGAATGGTACGATGACATAAAAGAATACCTTCTGCACGGTCAAGCACCACGACATCTAACAAATGCACAAAAACACGCCGTGCAGAAACATTCTAGGCAGTACACCTTGGTAGGGGACACATTGTGCCGTAGATCCTATGAAGGTATATTACTAACATGCATTAGTGGTACCGATGCCCAAACGATTGTTGATCAAGTACATGAGGGACTATGCGGAGGACACATAGCGTCGAAAGCCATGGCAACGAAAATACCACGTTTAGGCTACTATTGGCCACACATGGAATATGACTGTCTCTCCAAAGTCAAAATATGTAACACTTGCCAAAGACATAGCAATCTAATACATGTCCCGCCAAATGAATTGCACACAGCGCAAATCACATGGCCCTTCCAAAAATGGGGATTGGACCTTATCGGCCCGATAACACCCTCATCTTCTACAGGGCATAGTTTCATCATAACCACAACCGAATATTTTACGAAGTGGGTAGAAGCTGCTCCACTTCGGAAAATGACATCTAAACATGTATGCAATTTCATCCTCGAAAACATTGTAACCCATTTCGGCATCCCCATGACAATCATCACTGATAACGGGCCACAATTTAGCAGTGTCGAAACCCAAACCTTTTGTGACAGTCTGGGGATCAAACACTCGTTTTCATCCCCTTGCTATCCTCAGAGCAATGGACAAGTAGAAGCAACAAACAAGACAATTATTACAATACTTAAGAAAATGCATACTCAGAGTAAACGAAAATGGCACGAGAAATTGGTATACGCATTGTGGGCATACTGTACTACGCACCGAACTTCAACAGGTAAAACACCACACAGTCTTGTTTACGGTTCAGAAGCTATTTTACCTTTGGAATTGCAGGTACCGTCTCTAAGGATCACACTCTCCGGGCTCCTCGACGACGTGCAAAATAATGATCTACGCATCATTGACCTTGCCTCGGTAGAAGAAGAACGCATATGTACACTTGATCAGGTAGAATGGTATCAAAAACAACAACGGCAACGACAACGGCATAACATCAACAAGCGCCCTATCAAAGAAGGCGACCTTGTGCTTAAGACTGTTCGGGAACACCTGGACAAATTCTCAGCCAATTGGAAAGGGCCTTACTTGGTCATCAAAGCATTTGACAATGGAGCATTCAAGTTAGCTGACATGGAAGGAAATGAGTTAGCCAATCCAACCAATCACTTGTACCTAAAACCGTTCTACGTTTGAATACAAGCTCAGGTACATGCAAGTCCTGGAATCATGACTATAAACCGATACCACAGCTTGTCCTAGAATCATGACGATAAACTGAGACCACAGAACAGTCCTGGGTTACGACTTAAAACTGACGCCATGCCTGTCCTGGCATCATGACAATAAACTGATACCCCACAGTGTCCGCAATGACGATAAAATAGCACCCATCCAGCATGACAGTAAACTGCCACTATCACAACCATCAGAGTCCGCTAAGACTCTAAACTAGCTTGCCTCTGCATGGTCTGCTAAGACTATAAACTAGCAACATAACGTCCGCCACGATGCTAAACGGGCAATGTCCGATAGGTTACGACATAAAACTAACCCATGATAGTCCGTTAAGACTATAAACTGACACATTCATCTCCAGCTCTCGCTTCATACCCACACTCACTCATCAGAATTACTGCATCACTCACCATCTGACAAGCTCCTCAACATCACCGCCATTCATACATAGTGCTCAGAACCTTCTCCAGTATCTTCGTTCCATCTGCAGCCATGTAAATCTGAGCTCGCTTATCCACTCATGGTTTTCTTGTCCCCTTAGAGTTATGTTTGCAGGATGACACCCAGCAGCTTTCGCATAAGAATGCACCTCATCGCAAGAAGCAAGATGGTACAATGTTCGCAGCGCATATGGCGAGACTACATCAAACCATTTACTAGTACATTCCCATTCCTAGTATACTCACCATCCATTTCCTGATCTCCGATACACCGAATACATTCAAAAATCCTTGAGCACGTTGTTGTACACTGCAACACGTTACAGCAGTTGCAACACACGGCTTGGCACCTAAGCATGAGTACAAGATCTACGCAAAAAAAAGAGGAAAAAACTGAGACCCTTGGCACTTCCCATATAAGCCCCAGGTAGGAAGGCAGTCGTCTGAAAACCAAGTACTCATGTCCAAACAATCAAGAAGCATCCAGTTGCATGGCTTTGGCTATCCATCAATAGGCTCCCCCTTAAACATTAAACATGGATCCTGTTCCTCCAAAGAATGTAGCACATCCTCCCGTGGCTTTGGTCTTGCCAACAAGTTCCCCTGAACGCTAACCAAGGGCCTTGTTCCGCCAAAGGATGCACATTGCATGTCTGAACTTCGAGTCTGCTAAACAACGGCCATTGACAAGGATCAGCATGCCGCACACTAGAGCATCCCTTTTTCCCAGCACAATCCCCTGGATCCGTTATCAATCCTCACAATCTCCATGACCCCCCAGATATGAAACTCCACTTTCCCGATCCCATGTACTACTGAACACGGTGCGATGACGTCTGGTCAAGTGGCGAAGGACAAGGTCTACATCAAGTTGCTTGTGGTGTTTTGCACTTCTTTGTCGACGCTTCTCAGGTCGATTCCTCCAAGCGTCAACAAAGAGGGGCCAATGAAACACCACAAAATTTGGAGCTTAGTACTTGTCCAACACCAAGCGGGTCCCCAGGACTCCAGACAACCACAGCTACATCTGGTGTCAAACATGGCAACTTCGGAGATCAAATGCTTAATTTTTAATACGTATGTAGTTCCAGCGTGTACACCTAGCGTATACGCCCAACTGCACAATACCAGCATATACGCTCAAATGTTCAGCGTATACGCCCAACGTATATGCTCAAATTCACAGCGTATACGCCCGGCATGCACATCCAGCGTACACGTCTCACATGCACGCCCGGCACGAACAGCAGATGCATACGCCCGATGACAAGATCTCCAAAGACAGAATGAAGACAACACCGAAGAGCAAGAATTGAAGCAAGTCGACAACCGTCAGCATATACGCCCAGCGTATACACCCGCATCCATCAGCATATACACCCAGCGTCCGCAGCATCTCCACCCAAGTCCACACGCCCTGCACATTCAGCATATACGCCCACCGTATACGCTGGCCTGATGCGGCGTATACGCCCAGCGTATATGCCTAACAGATGTAATATATTGTATTTTTGTAAAGTGTACGCACCCAGTCAACGCGCCACGTGTCTCCTAACCCGAGTCTAGCGTAACAACCGGTATAAATACCCCGATTTTCCACTTCATCCTAGTCGGTCGGCAAACATCCCAGAGCATACCAGAGACATTTACGCTGCGCACTAGAGCTAAAACCCTCTTACGCTGGAAAGCCCTGTACGCCGTGCACACAGTCTCTATGCTCCGCCTACCGCGTGAACCAGCCGAGTCATCCTTGCATCCACCGGGGCTTTTCGTTCGCCTTGTGTTCCATCACAACTGCGTTAGACTGGTGCACTGTACTTTGACTCTGTAATACCATTGTTTACAGTTTACGCTAATTTATTGCACATTTTTCTGTTTACGCTCGTTTACATTTACTCCCTGTTCACATCTGTCACACTGTTTACGCTCTCATTTATGCCCGTTTACGCCATTTACGCATAACCCAGCGTATAGCACTTCGGCATACATGCAAGTAAATCCTTATCTGATCCGCGTGTGGACCACCCAAGGTACTCTACCTTCGTGCATTCCAACTCACCCTCAGGCAAAGGTAGGGTCTTCTGTGCACGCCCTGCAATCCCACGGTCTCTGTTTCCTTGCAGCCGGGGACCGACAATTTCAGGCGGTACAACATTGAGTTTGTGATTTGCAAGTTCTACAATGACTATGTCAATATGATATACAACAAACCATAAACCAGTTCACATCTATTATGTGGCAAATGCATGGTAAATGAGGGTATGCATAGCATACATACATGCCCATATGAAGTGTGTTAGCATGTACATGTGTGAAAAAAATTCTAGGTATATGTGATAATAGATATGAAATTTATAAAAGCAAGAAACTGAACACTCAACCTTTCACTTATTACTGAAATTGTGCAAGCACACTCTAACATAGAATTTTGACCACAAAATAAGGGGAAAAAAACAAAAAACTCTAACACCAATGGTTAGGCTATATTTTACAAACACAAAATGCATGTTTTTTGGTGGTTTTTCTAGGTTATTCTGGAAAGCCACAGGGGGGATGACCATTGGCAAACTAAGCACCATTGGTGGGGTCTAACACAATAGCTATAGTGGCCACGTTATGCCTTTGCACATGTGCAACCCACATCAGTAGGCATTTACACACTCAACTTTACCTTTTTTAATGCTTATCTCTGCTACTCGAAGCCAAGAAACCAGCACAAACACTTAATCATGGTCGAGATGCAAATTATTATAAAAATAATGATGGACACTGATGTTGCTATCTAGTTCAGAATAGTGGTTGTGGCCATGACTTCACATTGCCACTCTAGAACAAATCTACCCACTCGAGACACACAAATACTCCCATAGAAAACCATCATTCCTTATTTGAGAAGAAAAGAGAAGCAGAAAGTGAGAAAGGACCTTAGTTAGAAAGGACCTTCAAGCATGGGTAACATGTCTTTTTAGTCTCATAACCAATGCTTATAGCCCATTTATTGTGTCTAAAGGGTGTGCTTTGAATTCCCATAATGTTTGTTTTTTTTTTTAGATTTTATGTTTTTTTTATGATTTTTTTGAATGAGAACCACACCATGCAAAGACTTATTCAACTTCCTATTATGAATTAACACGAAATGGTAAGAAATCCATGAAAACACACATGCACTCAAGCAAGTAGAGAGACACAAAGTGTATTGAATCCTCTTAAAATCACACCGTTTTCAAACCTTTGAATCTTTTCCAAGTTTGGAGCTACCAAGTTCACAAGTTCATTAAAGTATTATTAATTAAAAATGAACCTCATATTTCCAAAACTAGAAAATCTATGGATTTAGTGGATGGGTGGATGATGTGGACTCACTACCTATTCCATGAAAGAGAACCTTGTCTTAGTAATTAGTCATTAGAATTCAAAAATAAAGACTAGACATTAGCAATCAAAAACATTAGGTACAAACCACCGTTAGTAAATAGCTATAGCATCACTATGTCCTACTAGCAATAAGGAAATGTCACATCAAAATAAAGGAAAATATAAAAGAAATTGTAAAATATTTAAGAAAAATAAAACATATGAACGATGTTGTAAAACAAAAATTTGGAAAAATAACAAAGTGTAAAACAAAAAGGTGTAAAAAAGTAGAAAATTTAAAGAGCTAGTTTAATGATTAGCACAAATAACCATCTCCCTCACAACTTAGTTGAAAGGAGGAGATTTGAAAGATTGAGCATGGTTGTCCATCTGATGAGGTGTTGATTTCACTAGCTTGCTTAGACTCATGGAAAGGTTTTAGTTGTTGCATGTTGACTAGCTNTATAAATGATGTAAGGTCCTTTCCACAACATCTGGAGCTTAGTTTTTTGAGGTACATGTGTGAGGTTCTAGTAGGGAACCTTGTCTCCAAGTTGAAATTTCACTTTTCTTATCCTAAGATCATTGTATTGTTTATTGAATATTTTGTACACTTCATTCAAGAATAGGACCACTAATCAATTCTCATCTAGCACATTAAGATTGATCAATCTCTCTTTTTGTGCTAGGCTCAGGTCAAGGTCCAAGTCATAAGCTATTGAAAGTGTATGAAGCTCAAATTAAATTGGAAGAGTTGGTAATTTTTCATATACTAACTCATAGGGAGAGAGGCCTATAGGGAGCTTCCATGTAGAGTAGTAGGTCCAAAGTGCATCATTAAGTTTTATGCTTCAATCTCTCCTATATTTGCTAATGGTTCTTATTAAGATTTTCATGATCTCCCTATTGGTAACCTCTGCTTGACCGTTGGCTTGGAGGTGGTAGAGTGTTGTTAATTGATGTTCAACCCCTAGACATTGCATGATCTTACAAAAAGTGGCACATGTAAAATGAGTACCATTGTCAAGGATTAGTGCACATGGCATTCCAAACTTGTTTACAACATTTTATTGTACAAACTGTGTAGCAATGGAAGATGTACAATTAGTGATGAGTACTACTTCTGCCCATTTCGTGCAATAGTCAATAGTGACAATTATGTATGCCTTTCCATTTGACATGGGTGTGATGGAATCTATAAAGTATATGTCCTAGATGTTAAATGGTTTCAGTGATTGGATCCACTATTAAGGTCCCTCCATTTGAGCAGTCATCCCACCATCTTGTTGATAGTGTTTACAAGAGCAGATAAATTGGTGGACATTCCTGAAGAGTGTTGGCCAATAGTATCCTACCATTAGGATTTTAATGGTCATGTGTCTCCCTACATAGTGGCCCCCACAAGGATCCTCATGAGCATCTTGGAGAATGTGTAGTTGGTTAACATCAGGAACACACCAATGAACCAGGTCATCAGCGCACACTTCATAAAGATGTCCATTAATCTCCATGAAGTGTTTGGTCTAATGAAGAAATTATTTTTTCTTCTAGTGATCTAAATCTTGCAGCATATCTTAAGTGAGAAGATAAGTGAGGATTTCAATGTATCATTTTGGTTCAGTGGACACTTATTCATTTATTACACCAACAAAGATAAGTTCATCAAGAAATGGTTCAGTGGACTCTCATCCTCTTTGTTGTCTCATTGTAACCAAGACAAGTGATTAGTGACCACATTCTCAGTCCCCTTTTGATCTACCATTGTGAGATCAAAATCCTACAAGATCACCAACCACCGTATGACATACGAGCTCAACATTGGTTTATTCATCAAGAAGCCAATGGCACTATGATCAGTGTGCATAAACACCTTGTATCTAAGCACATAATGCCTAAGATTCTCAAAGTATACACCACAACCATAAGCTCTTTCTCTATTGTGGTGTAATTAAGTTGTGCACCCACAATACTTCAACTTGTGTAGTGGATGTAATATGGACATTTTTCATAATCCAACTACATAAGTACAATTCCTAAGGCATAGTTTGATGTAGTCATCATGATATGAAATAGACAAGACCAATTAGGTGCTTATATAATTAGAGTCTCTTCAAGCTTCTCATTAAGCTACTGGAATGTCTTTTGCATTTCTTAGTCCATATGAATAGGGCATCTTTCTTTGTGAGCTCAACTAATGATTTCCTGATCTTAGAGAAATTCTCCATGAATCATCGATAATAGCCAGTGTGTCCAAGGAATGACTAGACATCTTTAACTATTTCTAGTTGGCAGGTTATTCCTTGGATAACCTAAATCTTTTTAGGGTCCACCTCGATCCTTGCTTGAGAAATCCTATGCCCCAATACGATGCCCTCCTAGACCATGAGATGTCTCTTTTGCTAATTGAGCCAAAGATTAGTCTACATGCACCTTTTAATCACTTGCTCAAGGTGGTCCAAGGCTTGCTCAAATGTAGCACCATAGGTGAAGAAGTCATTCATGAAGACTTCCACTCACTACCAATCTATTGCTAAAAAATGCTTAGGAGAAGGCATTAGAAAGTTGTAGAGGCATTGCATAGATCGAACGACATCTTACAATATGAAAAATTCCTCCATGGACTTGTGAATGTAGTTTTTACCTAATCCTCTAGCATGATTTGAATTTGGTTATGGTCAATATAAGCATCTAGAAAGTTATAATAGCATTGCCCTTAGATAGTGTCCAACACCTGGTCCACAAATGGTGATGGAAAATGATCTTTGAACGTTGCCATGTTCAATAACTTGAAATTAATACAAACTTGGCACTTGCCACCTTTCTTTAGCATAATTATAAGTGGACTAACCCAATCGCTATTCGCAATTGAATAGATAATCCTAGCCTTGAGGAATTGTTAAATTTTCTCTTTGACAATCTATTTCAATTTAGGATTTAGTCACTGCTAAGACTACCTCTTTGGCTTCATGGCTGGATCAATATAGACGTGATGCTATCATATCCTAGGATCAATCCTTGTGAGTTCAAGATATGACCAAGAAAATTTTTTTGGCCATTTGTTGACCACCTTCAACAACATCCTTTTCTACTTAGGAGCAAGGTTGATAGTAAATATTACCAACTTACCATTTTTTAGAAATACATATTCCATGCTAATAAGTAGAGTTTTCAACTCTAAGAGCTCCTATTTAAAATTGTTAGGGATTTTCAACTCTCCCCAATTGGTATCATCAGAGAGTTAGCAATGAAATTTCTCTAATTCATCCATGCCTTTAACATAGGCACAAGTTAGAATCCTAGTAGGTTCCATGCAAAATGTGCTACTTTCAGAATCGACTATTAGCCACTGGATGCCCTACTATTTTATGGCTATTGTGTATAAGCACTTTTGGATTTCAGATTCATTTGCACATTGTCTGCATGCTTTCATTGAAGTGCTTTGAATAGACCACAATTTCTACACATAATTGCACCTTGTATTATTGTACGTGATGCATGGAACTTGCTTATTCTCAATCTTTTCAAATGCATTTTCCTTGGAAATCTCTAGGGAGAGATCTTTGTTGCCCATTCACACATGAAACATGCTCAACCAAGCCCTTCCCATATTGATTAGAAATTCCCTCTTACAATTGTCAACTTTAATTACTAGGAAATTAGTAGGATACAGCCACCCATAGACAATGGTCATAATGTCCTCCACTAATTCCAAGGGAATAGTAATGGACTGATTTATCGATTCTAAATAGATATTGCTCTTCTTGAGAGGAGGTAGGTTCTAGACGTTGTACATTTCATGGGAAATCATATTAACATCAAAACTTGAATCTAGAAGAACATTGCATGGCTCATTTCCTACAATTTGCATGTAGATGAGAGGACTTCTCAGATCAGCTCTTTTTCTAGGAAGGTTACCAACCTTGATCCAATCAAATACAATGTGGATTAACATGACTGTGTGAATATTGGGAGGCATTTGGTTTGAAGGGCTATCAAAAGGAGTGAATGTAGAGGATGATGAAGACATAGGGAAACCAACCGCATAAGTTGATGAGAGCTTTGTAGGACTATTGTTTCGAAAGAATGATCTTTTATGGGATCTGGATTCTAAACCACTCGGTTGATGAGTAACCTATAAGTTAATAGCCCTGGTAGTGTTACATTGTTGTGATTACATAGGAATTTCACCTTGCATGGATGGAGCAAGTGGTAATTTGGTTGAGGGTGGAGGAACATGTGTTGAAGGATGATAAGGATGATAAGGATGTGGAGATTCCCATCTAAGAGATGAAGAATGAGTTTTGTAATACTCTAGAGGGTAGTAGTAATGCTAGAAAGAAGCGTGACTGGAAAAGTCACACAAAGACATGGGTTGTTGGACATAGTACCCATATGAATCTAACTGCCTGTAAGGGTACTACTACCTTGGTGGTGGCATCCCCCACAATTGTGGGTGCTTCGACTAATGGTACTACTTATATAGTTATGGTGTAGCTCCACTTGGATAATAAGCTTGTTGTTACTAGTGGAACTGCCTTGGGTTGCCTTGAGGATAAGAAAACCTTTTAGGTGCTTGCCTTTATGCCAGTCTAGGATTTAGAGCATACACCCCAAATTCTTGTAAGTGTGACACAACATGACAACATCCTTTGGGATGTTCATATTAGTAGATGTCACACCCACCATCATCATATGATTCTAACTTTACAACCTCTTTTACTAACACATCCTTATCCCTTTGGTAGGCATGTTTAGCTTCTTTTCTTCTTCTATGGTCATGCTCACCACCTTGTTCTTTGGATTCTTTTACAATTTTTAGAATAGTTTGAAATATTTCAACTAAAGATTTTCACATTTTTTTCAATCTTAGTTGAAATTTTAGACACAAATTTTGGAATTGGCAAGGTTTTATACTACACCACTTCATCAAGTCATACCTCCTCCTCACTATCACAAAATTAGACCTCCCCTTTTTTAATGGAAGGATCCTTGTTATACTCCTTAGTACTCTCCCATGTTCTCAACTCACCTTCTTCTTTTGCAACCTAGTCAATTAGCCTTTGAATCTAATGGACTCTTAGTTCTAATAGTCTCCCTTAGGCATAGACCCCAAGATTTTTTCTTGTTTCTAATCAGAGCCCACCTATGATATGGCAAAGTTGCTTCCATTGAGAATAACCATGGCTAGGACATTTGTGCAAAAGGGAATAATACCTAGCCATGGATGTGTCGAAGGGTTCATGAGTTTCCTATCACTAGCCTTGGATTTTCTTTCTCAAATTGGACACTTTGGAGTATGTCAGATATTTGTCATTGAATAGCTCAATCATCGTACTCCATCTACAAATTGATTCTAGCTCCAAGGAGTAGTACTAGCTTTCTACTTCTTTTATGAGTATCCTAGGGAACAACTTAAGTTTCTACCAGTCATTTTCTATGTTCTACAAGACACAGGCATTGTGAAATGTTTGAAGATGGGTCTATGGATTTGAGTTATATCCCCCCTCAAATCTAGGGATAGTATTCATATCCAACCTCTTAATTCTACTATGTTTCACATGCCTGATTGGAATTTTGACTAACTTTACAATGTTTAGTACACTTCAAGTTGCCAGCCAAGATTTTTCATTGCCATGATTTCAATGATACCTATGATGTCCCCTACTACCCCTTTGTTCATAACAAGTTTTACAATCATTATCCCATTGTTCCCCTTCATCGTGGTGTCATCCCTTATGGTTTTGATCAAATTCAGAAGAGGAAGAAGAAGATGTAGATGAAGAGGACAAAGAGGAAGGAGAACTACCACCACCATAGTATCTACCACATCTTCTCCACTTGTCAAGAACAAAATCATTAGGTTTACTATCATCACAATGCTTGCCCAAACCCCTACCTTGACTCCCATGTTTGCTTGAACCTAGATTGTTGATAGTGAACTACAGATTTAGGTTCAAGGCCCCTTTACTAGAGTCAAGGGGTGAAGAATATTCATGTTGAGAACTCCTAGAGGAAGGATCTTCATTGTCATTTTGGTTTAGTAAGAATAAGGGATTAGTGAACCATTTCCCCTTTGTAGCTTCATGGTGCTTCTCTTGGTGCTAATCTCATTTGTGTTGTGTTTCTGTGGGATGGTAGTCCCAATAGTCATGGTCCTACATAATGTATTCATCATGGAGATCATGGAGGCCCAACCTCTTAAGAGTTTGGAGTAGAACCTAGGAATAGATTAGTCAAGACGAAACACAATGTTGCCCTCCATATCTCTCCATCGTAGCTACTCATCCTAATGTAGGATGAAGGTGAAATCAGGTACAAACTCATCAGGGTGAGTGTACATCACTTTGAATTCTTAAGACACTAGCAGTTTTGATTCATCACAGCTGTGAGAAGAAGAAATTTTGAATTAGAGAAAAAATTCAGTGTGCTTAAGTTATAGTTATAATTATTATTATTATTGAATGATTATGATCTTAGGATTCATTCCAATGATTTTAAATAATATTCACTAAGTTCTAGGTAGCACACATATCAAACTACATGTCCCTAATAATGGTGCCAATGATGAATAACAAGTATACCCTATGCCCAACCATATGAATCACTAAGCATTTACATGCAATTCAGTTGAATTCCATGGACATATAGCATTCTAAGTACACTAGTATCTAGGAAGTGAAATTGAATATTGAAATTGTTGTCTTCTCAATTACACTTGTGAAATGCAAAGGTATGGTTAAGTGCAACTGAGGCATATGATTTTTATCATTTTTATGTTTTATGTTTTAAGTTGAATAAGGATAAAGAATAATGTATAAAATAAAATAATTAAATTGATAATTTAATTTAACTAGCTACACCTAACTAATTCTAACATAAGCATCCGTTTCCACTTGCCATAAACATCCTGAACACGTTTAATGCTTATCTTTGGTAATCTAATAGCGTTAATGTTAAGCATTACCCAGTAGTGCTGCATAGTTTATCAGAAAGCTTATCTTTATTACCCCATACACGACCGTGCTCAAGTACAATAGTACTTGAATGTTCTAACTTTCAAGAAAGAAAACTACAAGAGCTCCACTACAATTATGATAAAAGATGCCATAAACATGATGGGTGAGCACATATTTATAGAAAAAAATAGACACTAGGTCGACGTGGCCATGTCAATAGGGTCACATCAATAGGGCTATGTTGATGAGGCCTTGTCAACTAGACCCAAAAAACTATGACTCATCAAACATGAAAGACTTAAAAAAAAAACTTGGTAAAGCTAGATGTAGTGTTATGGTGTTTTAGGTGGTGGTGGCTCTTCCATTGGTCACCTTCCCTTGTCATTAGGCTTTTGAAATTGATAGCAATTCAAGAGTGCCTACAATTTCTCCTCTTCCATTCTTGGATAGTGAACCATCCATGTTGATGAACCAATGTTTGATGGGGTCGACATGTTCCATGAACATGGCAGTTGCAAAAACATCTAATTAGCTTTAGCATACCATGTTGCAAACTAACATCTTTCTACTTCAAAAGCTCTAGTCTTCTCTCTTAATTCATGGTAATTTATTAATCTTCTAGCCACATTAGTTGCTACATATTTTTAGCCCTCGTAGCTAGCCTTAACTACTTCTAGCTCTAAGTTTGCTATTTGAAGTTTCTATAAAGCATCTTTATGATCTACAAACTCCTTCTTATATAAGGCATATGTGGCTACTACTTGTTGTTCAAGCTCATTACTAGGCCTACCAGTTATCAACATGGCTAAGTTAGCATAATGAAGGTTTACTAACCCCATGTACTCTCTTAAGTCCTCAATTTGCAAGTCTTTATTTTTCACTTTCACTTTGTAGGTGTGGGCCATGCTATGCAAGATGGGTTACCATTCTAGATTTTATGTTGGCATGGAATTAATGCTAGCCTTCACCATCTGGATCTCTTTCTCATTGATTTGTTTATACATTCCCACCTAATCTTGGAAGTGTTTCTTGAGCCGTTCATGCTTCTTTACCTCATACTACCATGTGCTAATTTTAATGGTTGATTTCTGATGGATGACACATACCTCCTCCATGGAAAATATTTTGTTTTCTCTTGCAAGGTGGCTCATATCCTAGTTGATCTTCACCAACTGTTCCTTTAGCTGGTGGATGCTTTCTTCCAAAATATTCTTCTATTTTTCAACATTGGTCAACCATTTGTTATCTGCAGTGAGTTTTTTATTTTCCTCTTGTAAGGAAACAAGTGCTTTACCATAGGCATATGTTTGGGCTTTGGCCATTGAAGCATCCCATACTATCGTTTCTTTCTCACTTTTCATCTATTTATTATTCTTAAGGAGGTAACTGATTTTCTTAGTTCTGAATTGTGCTAGTTGTTTTGGTGCAATGAACTGAGTTGGATCTCTTCTTTCTACTCTTAGGGCTACGAGCAATTCCTATAATCTGTGAAGCTCATTCTTAGCATGCTCTGCTCTAGTTTCAACCATGATCAATTTTCCTTTGGTGGTAATCAATTTAGACTATGTTGTAGTGACATTACTAGGAATGTTGAAGAGATTTATCATAGCTTTTCCTATATGCAATGGTCTATCTAACACATCTTTATATTCTATAGGAGTCATAAAGGTTCCAGCTAACATCTGAGCATCTTTGGTTCTAGAAAAATCAAATGGTGACACAGCAGGTATATTGAAAGACTTTTGATGTGATTCGTGATCACTTCTGTACTCCCATTGCATCATGGTGCTGCATGATCATAACTATGGCTCCTTCTCTAGATTCAAGAACCACTTGGAATGATGCAGTGTTTCCAGAAATCTAGTATGACCACTAGGCCTCTCCTCCTAAATGTAATGATATTTGTTCACTGATAGGATTTGTTAAGATGGTTGGCCTAACTGCATCATCACTTACTTTGAATAAATTGGCCCCTTCCTTGTGTTCCCAATTAATGGTTTCTACAATTTGCTACAGATGACTAATTGAAGGCCTATAATCTATAGTGATGATGGTAGAACTTGTTATTGTTGTGGTTGTTGTTATTGCTATTGTTGTTACTTTGTGAGCTAGGTAGTCTTCTTAGTACCTAGTTGTTCTTCTGTTTGGTCCTTTTTGGAAGGCATTGGCTTGAGCATTTTGACATAGGAAGCATTATGTGCCTTTCTTAATACATCATTTGTATATCCTAGGATGCCAACTCATTTGCATAGCTTCCAAATAAAGCAAGGAAATAGAAGTATTAAATTTCCTACCTTCTTCTCCTCGAATTACCTTTTTATTTCTGTGAAGTAGAGGTGAATGATGTTTGCATTTAACTTTCCCATTAATATTGTGCTACCTCTAGTCACACATGTAGAAATTCAGTTTAATCTCTTAGTAAGAAATAAGTGATAAGTATGAATTTTAAAATAGATCTTTTCTTCTACAGTTAGTTCACTGTATTCTTTATTATCCTTTCCATATGCCTACTACAAACACAACTTTCTAGCATCTATGTTATATCTTGTTGATATTTGTGCCACCTTTTCTCCTTCATTGGGCATATTTAGTACCTTTGCAATTGCCTTAATTGAGTAAGACACTAAGATCCCTTCAATTTTTCTTAGTAGCATCTACTTCTTGATTCTACCAAAACTAGAGTGTTTCTCCTAAATACCATTCCCCATTTGTTGTCAAAGTAGGCCATAAAGGAGATGATTGAAGTTGGGCTTTAACACCTTCTAAAGAAAATTTCAAAAATGGACTAAAGTTAAGTTCCATAATTACTTTCAACATGATGGATTTTTCCTAAATGGCTTGAAGGAATCTAGGTGATAGTATGAGTTACTATCCCTAAATGGGCTCTTCTGTAATGTCTACCTCTTCTTGAGAAGATTACTCCATGGTAGGAGTTTATTGATGAATAGTAAAGGATTGTGCCTCCTACTCTTCTTGTTCTGCTTAAGCATTTTGCTTGCTCACTTGTCCACTTCCACTACCTCATGTTCATTTACTTTTCAGTTGTGGAAGTCCTCCTTATGTTCCTCTTTTTGCGATCATTTGCAATCAATTAAGGGTTTGGAATTACTAGAGCATTCTCATAGATGAACAATAGTTTGGCACCTTACTCATACCCTTAGTTATATCAATTTCTTAGTTCGTTATGATTGTAGATTTAGAAAATTTTTCAAGAACAACCCCATTAGTACTTTTCTATGGTGTAAAATGAGTGGTACGATTAATTAGGAGTCTTCTTAAAGTTTTTTTTGGCATTAACATGAGTGATTTACTTTAAAAATTCTTAATGTGTACCCTATAACTTACTCTTATAACACCTTCCAGTCATTAGAAATTTCCAAAAAATTGACTTAGATTTTCTTTACTAACACCTCCCCCTCCCCCAATGACTAAGATGATCACTCCTAGATCATGTAGATTTGAAAATCACAAAAACTAGAGTAAGAATGCACAAGCTATGGGCACTAGAATATGGGGTGTTAGAGCACTAAGAAAATCAGCAACAATGCTCTGCTTAAGAAAATCAAAAATGAATTTTTTTTTCGAACTCCCCTAAGCTATATTTAGTTTCTATAAGTGTGATATCATAAATATGACATCATAAATGCGATATTGTAGGTGATAGCAATATCCTAACTAAAATGTTACCTTAGAAAAAATCAAATCATCTTAAGGTTTTTCAGGGAAAAATTGAGTCCCATTGAATGGTTCAAAGATATATATCATGTTGAAAGCATCCTGAAATGGAAATGATGCTTTAGTTGTGAAAAATAAGTGTTGGAAATATATGATTAAGGAGTCTTAGGCTATGAAAGAGTATGAGGTGTTGATGGAATGAATAAGATAGAAAATTGTGTTGTGTCACGAGAATAGATAGTGTGAATGATATGGGAAGTGTTTATTATCATTTGTTGGAATTATAAGGCTCAAGATAATGTGGAATTTCTTAGCAAGTATGAGATACAATAGTTATACAAGTGGGTCCTCCCCAAAGCAGGCTCCAACCCTTAATGCCCTTGTATAACCATGCCTAAAAGTGTTCCTAGGCATTTAAGGAGTTCAATGTAATGCATGCCTATTTATTAAAACACACATGTTAGTACCACCAAATGAGGAAAATAACTTTATGTTACATAAAATCATAAGTTATGATTATAAATAACTTTATGTTACATAAAATCATAAGTTATGATTATTCAAACAATGAGATGGGATGGGCTTAGAAGGGATTGTAGAAATCGGGATGTGAGGTGTCTTACCATAGGCATACTGAATTCTTATGTTTTATTAGAGGTTAAAGTAACCATTAGTCTTTCTGTCCAAGATTCAAACCAAGTCTAGACCACATTCTAGTGACATTGCATCATTTCATCTCTTGGAATTATATTGTCCAAGGAAAGAGTTTTATTCATGGTACTTTATATTTATTTTTATATTTTTGAGAAGCTGCCTACCTTTAGGCATGGGTAACATGTCTTTCCAATGCAACCGCTAGAAATTTATTCTATGCTCTTTTATTTCTTTAACTGTGAAAACCTTTTAAGATAACACTTATTTTACTCTTACTCCCATTTTTCGTTAGATCTACAAGGATATAATACAACCTTAGTAACATGATAGAACTTACAATAATAATCCAAAAATAATTCACAAGTCCTCTTGATGTCACACCCTTTTCATTCCCCCTTAGTTCTTCACTTTTCTATCTAGACAAAATGATCACATGTTTATTCTTAGTTTGATGATAGAAAGAATATCATTATGGTCATGATAAGAACCTTTTATTAATGGAATGGATGGATGGATGATGTGGGCTCATTGTGCAAATAATCAATCTTCCATGACTTGATAACATAGAAAAATCTTCACCTTGTTGGGCTACATCTTGCCTTTATTTGAATGTGTTTTATTAACAATCAAAATTATTTATAAAGGATTTTAAACAATGTATTAAAGAAATGGAAAAGATAGAAAAAATTATGAAAAATTATAAAGAATGAAAATTTTTAAATGAATGAAAGATGTAAAAGAATATGAGAAATTGAAGAAAAGGAAAACTATAAAGAATGCAAAAAATGTCAAAGAATGTAAAAAATGAAAAGAATTGTAAAATAAAAATAAAAATAGAAAAGCCACTTATTAATTCTGAAATCAAAGTAAGGTATCTCCTCCATGACTAATCTCATGGGAGATTGTTTGGAAAATGCTCACTAAATCTCTTGGGTCATACACTGTAGGTGGTTCACCTACCATCTTTAGTGATGTAACTTTTCAATCATGATCATCTAAATCCTTGTTCTCTTTCCCTTTTGGTATATGATTATGAGTTAATTGTTTCATTTTTGGGCTCTCAGTTGGAGTCATTTTCTTAGTTTTGGAATTATGAAGTCTTTCAAATGTTTGCAAGCATGTATTAGGCTCATTAAGGTTCTCAATTAGTGGCCACAAGGTGGCTTTTGGTTTTGTGACCTTTGCTCTTTTGGTTGCACATACTAGTTGTTTATTGTTGTTGATGTGAATTGAAATAGTAACTATGTTTATGTTTTTGAGTGTCGGTCCACTATTGCTTCCTTTACTTTCAGCAATTATGCATGAAATTTGTTGCATGTGTATGGCTCTATGTGTATCTTTCTTAGAAATATCAACCGATAGATCTCTCATACTTAGCTTAGCATCAGTTGTGTGAAGCCATGCCCTCCTCATAATTATTGGGAATTCCTGACCAGCACTTGTCACATTAATTATTAGAAAATTGACTGGATAGGACCACCCATTGATAATGGTCACTACATCGTCAATCTATTCCAAAGGAGTGGTGATAGAATAATATGCAAGCTCCAACCTGATGTTGCACTCTTCCAATGGTGGTAGGTTCCATGCTTAATATGTTTTGCAAGAGATCAAATTCACCTTGAAAATTGAGTCTAATAGAACCTTGCTTGGTAAATTCCTAGCTATTTAAAGATAAATTAAGGAACTTCCTAGTTCTTTTTTGTAAAAGAGTCCCTACCTTGATCCAATGGGTTACTGTTTGTGTGATCATGATAGTTGTGTTATTTGAACTTGATGACTTTGGAAGCTTACTACATTGAGAAGGGCTTAATGTGGTTGGGTTGAAATTATGCATGTTCTCCATTTGCTAAGTCATTTCTAAACTTGTTTTTAAAAATGGTTGTTTCCTAGGTTCAAACTCATGAGTAACCTTCCCCTCATGCATATTGATTGCCCTTGTAGAATTCTTTGGTTGGGGTTGTGATGGAAACCCCCACCCCCCGCATGACAAGAGATGGCACTTGTGGCATAGGATTTGAGTGTTGAGTAGGAGGTCTAGCTATCAGTGGATGCACACATGAATTGGGATCAATCCTTGGCTACGACAATTTGTGGTATTCCACTGAATAGTACTATGGGGCCTAAACAATCATGTTCTCTAGTGAGATTGGACGATGCACGTGGTATCCATTAGGATTAGGTTGTCGATATGGATACTGTTGGCACATCGGTGGCATGGTCCATGATTGAGGTAGTAGCTACCACTGATAATAGTGCTCCTACAACTAAGGCAAAGCTCCACTAGGATAGTACATTAGTTGAAGGTTCTATCAGTAGTTACCTTGAGGAATTAGGTAACCATTTGGATGTCTATTTTTTAACAAGTTTGGGGTTAAGTGCGTATGCCCCTATTTCTTGCAAATGTGTCACGATTGAACAACATCCCTTAGGATGTTTGTACTAACACACAGTACAACCTTCATCATTTGTAAAGTTGGTATCTAAGACCTTAGCTATTAAAGAAACTTTACTTTAGTGTCTAAGTTCTATCTTATTTCTTTTGTATTTGCCTCTTGAGAAGGCTTGTTCTTCTCTTTCCTCCATAATCTTTAATGTTGCAGTGCATCTTTCATTAATTGAATCCCACTTTTTTGCTACCTATGCTATTACATCGACAATATATTTTTGGATTGGTAGCATCTATTTTTGGATTTATTGGTTCAAGGGTTCTTCCTCTTGGATATCACATACTTGTGTATCTCTTTTTTTATTGATGAATCCCTATTGTACTCTTCAACTAATTCTCTTTTTTTGAGTTCACCTTATTCTTTTGCCACTTGATCAATCAATCTTTGAATGCGATGGGTAGTTAGTTTTGATAATATTCCCTAAGCATAAACCCCAAGGGTCTCTTTATTCTTACTTCTTATCCCATCTATGATGTGCCTAAGCTATTCCCTTGATGAAAATCTATGGCTTAGGCATCTATGCAACAGTGAATAATATTTGCCCATTGCCACATCAAGGGTTTTGTGAGTCCCTTGTTTCCAGTTTTGGACTTGTTTTCTTATATTTTATACTCATAAATAGGTCTAATATTTATCATTAAATATTTCAAGCATAGTACTCTAGCATTTGATGGATTTAGGTTCTAGTGACCTATACTAGCATTTCACTTCCTTGACAAGTGTTCTAGGAAATAGCTTCAATTTTTGCCAATCACTCTCTATGTTTTGAAGGATATAGACATTGTGGAATGCTTGAAGGTGATGCTAGGGATTAGCATTGTAACCACCTTTAAATCATGGCATGTTGTTCATATCTAGCCATTTGATTTAGCTATCTCTCATATGCCTGGTTTGCATGTAGACAACTTCCTAAATATTGATCATGCTTCAGGTTGCCATAAGGGGTTCATCATCATGATCAGGTTCATATGCTCTGCTGTAGCAGTGATCCCTTCTATGCTTATACCTCTATGAATCCTCTCTTCTATTTCTTTTTCTCCTTCTTTCATGCTCTTCATCTTTTGAATCAAAGTTCCTTGAATATCTATCATGATCCTCCAATGATTGTGATGAAGTAGATGAGGTGGCAAGAGAATGATGCTAGCTAGTTCTCCTTTTGTGATTCTTTTATGTTTCTCTATAAATTTTAGTAAGATCCCTTCACCTAGAGTCCTACTTGTATCTTGAGTTAGTATCTCCCTTCTTGTGTGTCTCTGCCAAAGTAGAATGAAGTTGGGCTTTGACAAGTTCCTCTAGTCTGATGATAGGTGTCTTTGAAGGCTCCTCATGGTTCTATTAAAGTTATTCTAAAATGAATTGATCAGCATCAACTTCTTCTATGACAATAGAAGTGTTAGTTTTCTTCCCTTTATTGTGTATATGTTTGATTTCCATGGCAACATCTCTTCTCATCTACTCCTTTATGGGTTCATAGGGTATGTTCATGTGTTGAGTCACATACATCCTTCCTAAATATGATCCAAATGCATCCCCTTTAGAGAAGTTTGTAGCATGTTCAGTGTTGCACATTCTGGAGGTAGGACTATGTTACCTTGTATGTCTCTCCACCTCATTTTCTTGTCCTAATGGAAGATGAAAATAAATCTTAGATGGAAAGAATAAGTATGAGCATAAGTGATTTGTGTCTACATTGGCATCCCCCATTCTTCTTCATCAACAATTCTATCATTGTTTCTTCTTTTCTCCTTGACAAGTGCTGGTTGATCATTATGTGAAGCCATGTTATAGTTTAAGATGATTTATGTTAAAAGTGTGCTTTACTTATAGTTGTTAGATATAACTTTAAGTTTCAGATGCAACAAACTTTCAAAAATCAATTACTTAGCATAACATTGACTTGTCCCTGGAAATGGCACCAATGATGATTGGTGGAGTATCCAAAACCCAACCATATAAGATATGAGTGTTCACACACAATCCAAATTGAATTTTGTAAACAAAGTAATGTGATTATGGAAGTAATTAGTTAGAGTTCATGATCATTGTCTTCCCATGTGAGCTAGTAAATTCAATGCATATGGTTTAACTCACAATGAGGCATATGATAGAGAATGTTGTATGGGCCATACTGCTCCTAACTAACATGAAGTGAAAGTAATAGTTTCTAAATCTAAGTGATAGCAAACAAATCTAATCTAGCCTATGCGATGAGCAGTTAGTCTTGATCTTCCGTTTACACCTTGGACTTCATGTAACTACTACTAGGATTACCAAATACCACACTACTAGGCATACCAAGTGATAGTATTGCTACGTTCCCAAGTAGCTACACTTAAGTGTTCAAGATTAGTCATACTCATTTTTCTTAACAATAGGAATAGTAAAGTGCATTAAAAGTAAATCAATAATCATGAAAATGGTAAATATTAAACTAAGTGAAAGAAAAAATAAAACTAAGTGTTGTTGCAATGGTGTAAAGTAATCTCAATCTTTATTTTTGATCATGGAATGCATCCAAGTACATCACATTCAAATAAATACTCTATTCAATCACTTAACATCACACTCTGGGCATACACTAGTAAGTATTAACAGCTAAAATTATGAAAACAAACTAAAAGAGTTCTGCTACTATGCTATCAAATCTACTATGGATCCATGCATCTAAGTGTTGCTTTCATGGGCTAGCATGCACCCCACAATATCATTTATACGATAATGTATCATGAAACACAATAATGTATCTATGACATCGTAGATATGATATTGTAACTATGATATCGTTATTGCAAAAAATTTAGATTTATCACCTTGTAAATAATAAGCATCTTTAAAATGTAACGACACATAGAGGTATTCAAAAATTTTGAACTTTTTATATGATAAATATCTCTAAAAATGATCATAAGAGCATCAATTTCTAGTTTTACCATAGGTAATCATTAAATGAAATGGTACACTAAAACTCAAGCTTTCTACAATGAGAGTGTTTGTTTGAAAGACTTTTGGTTATGAGCAATAGGAAGTATGTGATTAGTTAAGAATAAGTGTTTTGTGGGATTGGATGGATGGTTCTCAAGGAATATATTATGACATCCTTATACCAATTTATAGGACAAATAGCTATGAGCCCCAAATAATAGTGATAATAAGTGATGGGTATTGAAATTGAAACAATAGAACATTTTAACATAGATATGGGCTAATGCGAAAGATGAGGCAATTTTATTTACACCATATTAGGTCTAATAAATTAAATGTAGAAGATCACCATCTCTCAGCTATTATTCCTAATGAATTGTGGTTTACTAGGCCCCGATATCGAGTATGCGATATTGCAGCTTGGATACGATATCATATACATGATATTGTGATTCCTATGTTAGCCTATAAATATAGCACTCAGGCACACAATGAGGGAGGCTTCTTTTTAGTTAGTTTTTAGTCTTTAGTTCTTATAGTTAGTTTTAGTGTTCTTTCCAAGTGCATGCCCATAGTGTGATGCTTGTAATTGTACGAAACCTTTGTTCGAGTATGACATACCTGGACACATACATGATCGGAAATAAAGATTGAGATTACTCCATCATTGTAGCATTTAGATAGCTTTTAATTATTTAAATTATTGATTATTTATTGCTATTTTCTTAGTTAATATTTCTTTTATCATCATTTACTATTCCTATTGTTAACGTGAAATGAGCACACCCTAATCATGAACATTTAAGTGTAACTACATGGTAACCCAATAGCATATCAAGTAGTGCTTTGAGTGATGTGCGCTTGGTAATCCTAGAAGTAGTACATGAAGTCTAAGATGTGTATAGATGATTAAGAATGGATGCTCATCACACTTAGGATAGCTTAGATCGTATTTCCTATTGTCCATTAGCTTAATTAGCTTAATAAAGTTATCTCTTATTGTCCTTAGGAGTAGTATAGTGTTAGGGATCACATCATACATCTCACTCTAGACTAAACCATACATGACAAAGAAAATACTAATCCAAGTGGGAAGATAGTGAACTGTGATCAACGTATAACTATCTAGGTACCACAACTAGTCCATCCATGGAGTTTGACCGAGTCGCATGTACACACTTGTATTTGTATGGTTGAGCATAGGGGCACCTCGTTGCTCATCATTGGCACCATTGCCAGGGATGGTGCTAGTTATCTAGATTAGTTATATCATACAAGATCGATGTAATAGGGTATTAACAATATATCTTTTAGAAATAAGAAATTAAATTCAATTAAGTCACACACAATTCATGACAATGTCTCTTTCACAAGACAAAAATAACACAACATCTACCAAGGCAATTCATTGGAGAACTAATGAAATTTATGAAGAAGAAGAAGTTTGGAGTACTCAATTTTGTGTAGGAGTTTCATATGTTCAAAGATACCCCAACAATACTCAAGGACTTTTGTCATCCAACTTAGACACCTCTAGTAAAGATGGGACATCCCCTAGAATGAGGAGGCCCATAAGGCCTAGGACCTTCTCAATGGATAACAAGAGTACATCAAGGGATGATTGGGAGACTTACAAAAGTCATGATGAGTCTTCCATTTCCCTCTCTTTCTCTACTCTTTCAATGATGGATTGTGACACAGATGACTATTCCTTACGGGGTTAGCATAGAAATAAAAATTGAACCCATGGGTAAAATCAGGAACGCCAATATGAACATAGACAACATTGTCTCAACTCATGAACTCACAACCTATTTAGTAACAATGAACCCCTACTGGCCACTAAGAGCATAATGCATATAATAGAGGCCATTCAAATATCATGTAGGCATCGTAAGGAAGGCCTTCTACCCAAGCTTGATTTAAACAACTTTCCTAAGTTATTAAGAGGCTATGATTTAGATCCGCAACATCATTTACAAGCCTTCTATGATGGTTGTGTATGGAACAACATTGAGAATGGGTGGAAAAGGCTTAATTTCTTCCCCATGATACTCATTGGCCAAGAAAAAGTGTGGTACAGGTCTTTAAAGCTATGTTGGCCTATGATGGTAAACCTCTTCAATGAGAGATATCAAACCTGTGAGAGAGTGTCGACCTTGAGTAGACAAATCCAAGAGTGGAAATAGGGACAACATGAACCCTTGGACAAGGCCATAGAAAGATATCACTCTTTGTTAAACAAGTGCCCAAGCCATGGGTTCTCTAAGGAAAGGCTAATGTATTACATCATGGATGGGCTCCATAATGAAACAAGGAAGACCCTAGTAATGTATGCCCCAGGTAAACTATATGAACTATGAACCTATCAATTCCAAGAGCTTATTAAGTGGGTAGAAAAAGAAGAAGGAGAAATAGCCAAATGGGAGAATGTTAAAAAATCTCAATAGGACCAAACTCTTGAAATAACAAAGGTACATAATTATGAAGAGGAGAAATTAGCTCACCTTGAGGGGGTGAAATTGTCCCCACCTTTGCCAATACTAAAATCACTAGATGAAATCGTGGCAAAGATCAACAAGATGATGAAGTGGGTACATGAAAAATGTGGAGAATATGTAGACATTATTAGAGGGAGCCCCATGCAAGATAACTTTGATGATAAAAAAAAAACAAAGGATACTAAACCTAGAAACAAGATAGAACACCATTTGACCATTGGAAAGAAGGGTTGAAGAAAATGAGCATAGGGGCTCAACTACAAATCATAAGTATGCCCAGTCTTGTCACATATACATGAGCATTGCAGAAGAATGCTACATCTAGATTTTGTATATAAGTATTCTGTTCAACCATAGTGGAAAAACCCTCAGTTGTAGGGGAGGTGATCACCAAAATAGACACACCCTTTGTATCACCTAAAACCAAGTGCTTATTATGTTCAACACCCTATTTCTCCAATTGGATCAACATCCTCTACTTTACCTTGTCATTATCACTCTCCTTAGTATCATCAACCCATGTCCTCTCCTACGGGATCACCACCTCATGGTCCTTACAATCCTCCTTACTCTTAATATTCTCCTCCTTCACCTCCTTCTAAATCACCACTAGTTGTACTGGAAGGTTTTGCACCACAGCACCAACTAACAAACATTACTTGTGCTACTACTGTCAATAGTAGTGGGAGTCCTCCACAACATTGGAAGCATCCTTTCTTTAGGCATGGCTATAGAAAGAGATAGCACGATTTTGAAACCACTGCATCCTCCAACTTAGCACAAGCCCAACAATATGATGTATCTTCCTCTTCAAATTTAACACCTCCTGTTACCTTACCCAAGCCACCAATTAATACTCTAACAACCATGCAACCTAATGAAGATAACAATGTGAGGATACATATCGATCCTTGCATACTATCTTATGGTCATGGGTGCCATAGTGGGTTAGCTTCTTATCACATGATCACATCTTATAATTTGCGCCACTATGTCTACTTTAATCAAGTGTGTGAACCCTAATTTGGGTATGTTGCTAACACTACACCAAAAGACACCCAATTTCTTGGATATGATTGGACCCCAATATTTCCAACATGCATGGATCATCACTTTCCATTTATTAATTCTCGTCATGATCAAAGGTTTAGTCATGGGGGATACCCCCCATTCTAACAAGCAGAATTAGTAAATGTTTTTCCTTTTCTTTGGTTTTACAATTTTTTATTTTTTAAATTTTTTTGGTTTTCTAATTTCTCATTTTCTAATCTGTCATTTTATCTTTTTTGGGTAATCTCATCTATGAATAAAATACTCACGTAACCAGTTGGTTGAGGTTTTGTTCTATGTTATCGAGTCACAAGTGACTAATTATTTAGATAGTAAGCCCACAACATCCATCCACCCATTCTATTGATAAGAGGTTCTTGCTCTGGGTATGATGATATTCTCATTATCATCAAAACTTAAAGTAAATTTATGCTCATTATACCTGGAGCAAAGAGTATAAACTAAGAGAGAATGGCAAGGGTGTGACATCAAGGGGACTTGTGGATTTTCTTTGGTGACATTTGTATGTGTTATCATATAGCTTGGTTGTACTAAGATCCTTGTAGATCTAATGAATAATGGGAGTAAGAGTGGTAATGAAGGCACTCAAGAAAACAACGCAACGTTATTCTAGTGGGTCCCACTAGAAATACATGCACCCATGCCTAAAGATTGGCAGCTTCTTTGGATCACCTTTGGGAAAGACCAAGTGCAAAAGTAGCCAGAAGAAGAAAGAAGAAGAAGAAGAAGAAAGTAAGATGAAAAGAAAAGAAATGAAGCAGAAAATAAAAGCACAAGAAAAATCTGTTTTAAAAAAATTCAAATCATTCCTCTCTTGTACAAAATGCCAAGTGATCGTACACCTTGCTGTCATGATACTCTTATGGTTGTCTATCATTGGGATGAAATAATATGATGTCACTGATCAGAGGTATGAACTTGGTTTTGATGTTGGAGAGAAAGACTAATGGTACATCAATTAGGCACAACACTTAGGATTCATTGTGCCTAGGGTAAGTTACCTCATGTCTCGGTCTCTGCAATCCCTTCTACAATTCATCTCATCTCATAGTCTAGATACTTCTAACTTGTGTCTTGTGTGGCATAAAATTTATACCTCATAGCAATGGTACTTAACATGTGTGTGTTTTGTTACACAAGTGCAGGTTGCATTTAACTATTCTAGTTCCTATGGACATTTTAAGGTCTGGTTATGCAAGGGCATTATAGGTTGGAACCTACTTTGGGGAGGACCCACTTGTGTGACTTTTGTAATTTGCATGTGTTGCACACCACCACATCATTTTATACCCTTTGAGTATTCCATTATCAAATCTACTCTTACTTTTGTTATCATTTTAGTTAAATGTTCCTTAGAACCATTACATGTCCTTTTCCCTCATCCTTTTCAAATAATTTTATTGTATGATTCCACTTCATTACACTTTCGGTGCCTCAATTCCCACTTGCCATTACCCCAAACTTTTTGAATCTATCTCAAATCCTTGAATTTTGGCCCTAAAACTTGAAAAATCATCAATTCTACTATGTACCCTATGTTGGTTGGGACATAATATTAGGCACCTGGTATTGGGTTTGATGTGATATTGGGTACACACTATCATGTATGCAATATTATGTCTATAAAATATATATATATGGAACCCCCACACACTACACACATCATTTTCAACAGTTGACATGGGGGAAGTTGTTCAACTTTTCTTCCATGATTTTTAGTGATTTGCAAGTCTAAATTCAACTTTCAATATTTTTCTCTTCGATGCTCCAATTTCTTTTTTGATTGAACTTAATTAAACCTAGAGTGTTTAACTTAGTCATGGGGGAGGGGTACTATAGAACTTGCACATAATTTTTTTGAAATTTGCTATCACCCGAAGGATACCATAGGGGTAAGTACCATTAAAAATTCATGCCAAACTAATTTTCTTCCTTCACCCAAGTCATATAAATTATAAAAGAGTTACCTAAATAGATAAGGTCCAACATTAAACTTTTAGGGCAACTTTCTTAAAAAATTTCTAACTCTAGAATCATACTAAGTAAAGAATTAAACATTTCTTAAAGGTAATGAGTAAGGTATGAGATAACTAAATTTATTTTAATAACCTTACTAATAATCAATATTTGTGTGATTATAGATGGCCCCTAAAAGAGGATAGCAAAGAGGACCTTGTTAAGGTGCAACTAAACGCCTGAGAGGAGGCAGAGGCCAGGAACCTCAAGTATAACATACAGAGAAAAAGGCCCACTCATTCAGCATTCATTAAGAAACCCCTATGACAATGCAATTTGGCCATGTAGAAGGTGGTGAAGTTAGAGCCTCAGAACTAGGGCAACATCTTATGCTATCCTCTAAATGTCTCCAAGCCATTTGGGAGAAGCCCCGCTTTGCAACTATGATAGTGGAGCTCAATTTTGGGCCTTTCACTAAGTTCGCCCCTAAATTAGTGAAGACTCAACTAAAGGTGTCTCCACTATGGCCCATTCTCTTAAAGAGTGGTAATTGGTATTTGGGTGAAACATATCAATTCTGACATGGCAAGTAGGAAGGCACCATTTCCAATGTAGGTGGTGTCTTCATTGATTTTTCTACAAAGGCCATTGTAGAGGTCCTAAATCTTCCAAAAAAGAGATGAAAAGTTGCTCATTTGTCCACTTGCTTTGTCAATCAAGAAAAGAGAAAAATATAAAGGAAAGGAAAATAACAAGAAATGGAAAACATATTAAGAATAGGAAAATTTTGGAAGAAATAAGAAAATGATAAAAAATTGTAAGAAAAAAGATGAAAAACACTTATTAGTTATTGAACCAAGATGAAGCATCTCATCCATAACTAAACTTATGACTGCACATTTAGGAGATGGACTACGTAATCCCCTGGTTATACATCACCAGTTTCCCATCTATCACTATTACTACTTTAGTTATTCATGTGGTAGCACATCTAACATTGGTGATAATCTTGTTTAGGTCATTTGGAGATGTTTCTTCAACTAGACTTGAAGGTATTTCTATTTTAGAGGGTTCATATGTATTTGCTTCTTCTTCTTAATTTTCTATTTTAATTTCTGGGTCTTCATGTTTAATATCTTTTTTTGGTGTATAATCAGAATGTAAGATATCTATGTCTAAGTCCTTTGTTTGGTCCATTCTCTTAAGTATAGAACTAATAAGTGGATTAGTTACATCCATGCATGCTTGAAATAATTTATATTCTCATTTTCAAGCCACTGGGTGTCTTTTGGTTTAGTGGCTATTGCATAAACTAGTTTTTTCTCACACACTTGTTTCTAAACTTTATGATGGGTTGGTATAGGGGATGTGTTAATATTTCAAACTTCTAGCCCACAACTGCACCCTTTATCATTAGTAGTAATGCATGAATTCTTCTGTCTCTCCATAGTGATAAGTTTATCATTTATGTCTTGTGTTGGAGTGGTAATGGTTATTGGATTTTATGTATTATTGGGAGACATCATTTTAGGAAGGAAGGGTGTTGCGCTAGATTGGCCTTATGCTAGTTTTGATGTGTTCAGAGGTCTACAAGTTTTGAATCCATGTTAAGAAACCACCCTAAAGAAAGGATGTTTTTGAGGTTGTGGTTGAGATCTACTAGCATTATAATTTCTGTGTATGTTCATAGCTCAAGTAGCATTTTTTTGTTAATGTTGTGGTGTCAAACCTTCCTATGTTGTTGGTGGTGACATATGGTGAAGGGAAGTATGAGAATATTGAGGATATGATGGAGGACAAGAGGCATGAGAAGGTGATCTCATAGAAGATGTTCTGGGTTGATGATATTTAGGAGAGTGGTAGTAGATATTTTAGGTAGAGGAGGTAGAACTAGTTAGGGAAATAGATTATTGAACATAATATCCATACAGGTTCAGCTAGTAGTAACAGTTATGCTAGTTTGATGATGGCCTTTCCCATGAATATGGGTTTTGCCACTATGTGTAATAGTAGTTTTGAGGTTGATAAGAAGTCCCACTAGGATAGTACGGTTGATTGTAGGATTGTTTATAATTACCTTTTGAGTAAGGTCATTTCCTAGGCATTTGCTTTTGTACGAACTTGGGATTCAAAGAAAAAGCCCAATCCTCATGTAGATGTAACATGATTGAGCAAGAGCCCTTTGGATGGTCATATAGGTAGACATCACATCCATTGTCCTCTTTTGTGGTTGAGTCTATAGCCTCTTCTTCTATAGCTATTTTTCCTTTTTGCCAATAAGTGTTCCTAGTTGTTTCTTGGTTCTTTTTCCTCTTCTTGTTTTGATCACTTGATTCTTTTTGCATTATCCTCTCCTCTATGGTTTTCATGTAAGTTGTAACTTTATTATTCATCAATGCCCACATCTTATCTATCCTTACTTGAAGCTCATTGATGGACTTTTGTATTAGAAAGGTTTATTGTGAAGGTGTCTCATTGAGAGCTAACTCCTTTTCCTCACCATAAAAATAGACCCTTTTCTTTTGAAGAGTTGGATTTTAGTTATATTCCACTAAATTCTCTTGTCTACATAGCTCTCCTTCTTCTTTTGCCACCCACTTGATTAGTCATTGTATCTGATGGGCTGTTAATTTGTGTAACCGACCTCGGGCATAAATCCCAAGGGTCCCCCTTGTTTCATTATAAAGCTCATTAATGATGTGAAAAAGTTTCTCTTTTTGAGAGAAATCATGGTTAGGACATCTATGTTGTAATATCCATTCATAGGAAGCAAGAGCTAGCACCTGAAGCCCCCCTAGAAAGAAAGATAGCTAAAAGAAGAAAATGCCCAGGTGGCTTTCTTTCTATACCAATCAACTAACATTAACCAATAAAATTAAAACAAAATCAACAATGCCTAGATCTAGCTCTAAAGTAGGTCAATCAATATTAATTTTAATAATTGTTTCATACTTTCCCTTCTTTTGTGCTGTGATTCTCTAGAATGCCCTCATCCCCTTTCATGACTGTTTCATCTATGACTCCCACCTTGCTTGCCTTTATCCTCATGGTATTTTCCTCTATGACTACATCTAGATCCTGAAGGAGAGGATGAACGAGATGATGAAGGTGAAGAAGAAGGAGAACCATCACCATGACTGTGCCTGCTACCTTCTCTTCAGTGGTAGCAGCCTTGCATGGGATTATGATTAGAATGTCCATCTTTATTATGCATTTTTGTTCCTTTTTCAGACCCTTTTTGTCCATTGGAATCAAAACCTGGATTATGGATGGTTGAGTGAAGGTTCTGATACACAACCCCTTAACCAAAGTCAATGGGAGGAATATCATTTTGTGGGAAACCTCTCAAGGCAGGTTCACCACCCTCATTTTCACTTAAGATGAGTGGGACATCCTGGCACCACTTATCCTTCATAGACATGTGATGTCTCTCCTATTGTAAGTCCCTTTGATGTTATGCCTCTGTGGGTCGATACTCTCTTGAGTCGTGTTCATGCATAATGTATTCTGCCTGTAAGTGTCGCATGCCAATTCATGTGAGAGCATGAAGAAGCATGCTTGGGACTAAAAAATTAGGAGATAACATAATGTTACCTTCTAAATCTTTCCAACACAGTTATTCATCTTGGTGGAGGATAAAGGTGAATTCTAGTATATACTCATTGGGATGAGCATATACCACATGAAACTGTTGGGGTACTAGTGGATCAACATCATGTGTACTACACCTCAGATTATTCCTTGTATCGGACCTAGGTGGTGAAGCACTTTCATAAGAAGAAGGAGACATAATTGTCTATTTAGTGTGCAATATATATATATAAACCAACCCTAAGGTTTCGTTCCAATGATGAGAAATATTTCCTAAGTTCTAATTATCGCACAAGTAACAAAGTCCCCAACAACAGTGCCAATAATGAGCAACAAGGTATCCCTACACTCAACCATACAAATACAAGCTTCCACGCATGATCCGGTTGAATTCCAAGGACTAAGTGCTTATGTGCCTTTGTTTCCCAAGCTTACTTGTATAGAATAATTGTATGGTTAAGTAAACTTGAGGTACATGATTTTTATAGCTTTTTATGTTTTTATGTCCTGGTGCTACAAAGGGAAGAGAGAGATAACTAAGTAACTAATTTAATTTAACTACTCAACTATGCTTTAACTAGTTCTAACNATGCTAAAAGGTTTATCACAAAGTTTGTCTTTATTATTGTACACAAGGTGTGTTTAGGTACACAATGCTCGAACAAAGATCCATTCACTTTATGACTCCTACTATCAGCATGCAGAAATAATTCTAACTTTGAGAGGGAGGAAAGGCAAGAGTTTGGGTAAGGGTCTAACTAATCTATTGCCAAACCAAGTGCACCTGCCTCTTATTTATAGGCAAGGAGATAGGTCTCGATATCAGGTATCCGATATCACTTGGCAGGCCCCAATATCACAAACCCAATATCGTAGATGCAATATCGCGGTCTTGATATCATAGTTCAACACTAGTCATAGATAAAATCATACTAGAAAGAAGTTACTTGATACCTCAACCTAGTAGCATGCATTACATATGTATTTCATGTTATCCAAACCTAGTATCATGCATTGCAGGATGCCTTAGGTTGTTCAAAAAATGGGATGATTTGATATGTATTTTAAAATCTCACCTACTATAATGCATGCAAGAGTAGCTTTCAAAAATATAGATAGTTTTGAAGAATATAGGGTTTGATTAAAATCATACTAAAGATAGATCAGTTGATGTTCAAATCCACTAGCATGCATTAAATATGTACTTCATGTTATCTAGACACATGGAGGTTGATCACATGATGCCTTGGATTATCCTAACAATGGGATGGATTAACTTTGTGTGTCAAATGCTTCATATCTGAACCCACTAACATGCATTAAATATGTACATGATGTTATCTAGAGACATGTGGGTTAACCACATAATGCCTTAGGTTGTCCCAAAAATGGGATGGATCAACTTTGTATTCAATGCTTGATATCTAAACCGATTAGCATGCATTAAATATGCATCTCATGTTGTCTAGATACATGGGGGTTAACCACATAATGCCTTGGGTTGTCCAAAGAATGGGATGATTTGGCATATATTTTAAAATTCCACCTACTCTAATGCATGAAGGAGTAGTTTTTCATGAATCTAATTAGTTTTGAAGAATCTAGGGTTTCTTCAAAATCATATTAGAGAGAGATTAGTTAGGATTCCAACCCACTAGCATGCATTAAATATGTACTTCATGTTGTCAAGATACATGAAAATTAATCACATGATGCCTTCAATTATTCTAAGGATAGGATGAGCCAACCTTTTGTCAAATGCTTAATATCCAAATCTAATATCATGCATTAAATATGTACATAATGTTTTCTAGACACATGTGGATTAACCACATGATGCCTTGTGTTGTCCCAAGAATGAAATGGGTTAACTTTGTATCAGATGCTTGATATCTAAACCCACTATCTTACGTTAAATGTGTACTTCATGTTGTCCAAATACATGGGGGTTAACAACATGATGCCTAGGATTATCCTAGGGATGGAATGATTTTTCATGTATTTTATAATCTTACCTTCTCTTATGTATGCAAGAGTAGTTTTGGAGAATCTAGGTAGTTTTGAAGAATCTAGTATTTCATGTTGGCTATTAAACATGTTTTAGGTGTACCTAGTAATAGAAAAAATCATAATAGAGAGAGGTTAGTTGGTATTCCAACATACTAGTATGTATTAAATATGTACTTCATGTTGTTTAGACACATGGGGGTTGACCACATGGTGTCTTTGATCATCCCAAGGATGGAATGAATCAACTTTGTGTTAGATGCTTAATATCTAAACCCACTAGGATGCAATAAATATGGACATTATGTTGTCTAGACACATGTGGGTTGACCATATGATGTCTTGGGTTATCCCAAGGATGAGATGAGTTAACTTTGTATTTGATGGGACGCGATATCGCATGGGCCGCGATATTGCGAGTTGCGATATCACATCCCTCGCGATATTGCATACATGATATCATGTCTTCCTCTGCGGAGTTCGACAGGATCATGCATGCTATGCTCGTATTCGTATGGTTGAGTGTAGGGGTACCTCACCACTCATCATTGGCACCATTGTTAGGGACTAAGCGTTTGTGTGCTAAATAGAACATAGGATATCACTCACATTGTTGGGAGCCTAAACGAACCTTTGGGTTAATTAAAGAAACATTTATATAACGGTAATAGCACACTGATAAGACACTATGTCTTCTTCTTCTTCTCATAAGAGCAACTCACCACCTAAGGACCATACACGAAATAGTCAGCAATCAAAAACACATAACCAAAATCCGCCAAGTCCTCAACAATACCGGATAGTCTATACTCATCTCGATGAGTACATACCAGATTTTACCTTTATCCTCCATCAAGATGAACAGCTGCAATGGAGAGATTTGCAGGGTAAAATATTGTTACCTCCAAATCGGGCAATCCCAAACATGCTTCTGAGTGCTCTGGCACAGATTGGCATGACAACTTTATGCTGAATACGTTGTAGCAAATTTTGACTCAAGGGATTATTATCCCACAGAAGCACAACGTATGAGGGACTCAAGGCAAGAGAGCCAACATACACTGTTGAAGGGAAAGGAGGTCTCGCATGTTCTTAGTGAAATCAAAGATGGTGAACCACTCATAACGAGTTCTCTATCGAAAGATGTTTCCCCTCCTAACGATAGTGAGGAGGTGGGGTATCAAAACCTATGATCCACGATACACAACCTTGGTTCTGATCCCCGTGAACACCAAATATTCACTGAGGGAACAACAACATATAACAAGGATGGGCACTTAGATCGTCATCATGATCGGGGCCGAAACCACAGAAGAGAAGGTAGGAAACATCATCATGGTCATGGTTCTCCTTCTTCTTCTCCTTCATCTCATCACTCACCCTCTCCTTCCACCTCTGGGCGTAGTCATAAAGAGCATAACAGTGAGGATAGAGGTAGGCAAAATGAGAGACCTCGACGAGAGAGTCGATAGAGAGAACAAGGGCATGAACGAAGGAAAAGTAGGGAACAACGAAGACATCATAGACATCATGAAAGAGATGATCATGACAAGCCCCTACTTGCCACCCGAAGTATGCTTGACATAATGGAGGCAGTTAGGATACCAACAAGGCATTTAAAAGATAGTCAGATCAAGCGTTTAGACATGAATAATATCCCACGCTTCGAGGGGGATACAACGCTAATTCGTAGCATCATTTATAGGCATTCCACGATGCATGTGCCTTGAAAAATATAGAAAATGAGTGGCAGAAACTAAATATGTTTCCCAGGAAACTCGTTAGGGAAGCAAAGAGTTGGTACCGGTCCTTAGAGCCAGAAACCATTAGGAGGTGGAGTACGATGTTAGAACTCTTCAACGATAAATATCAAATGTACTCCAAAGTGTCTAATTTGCGTAAACATATCCAAGGATGGAAGCAAGGTACTCATGAACCATTGGATGCTGCCATGGGCCACTACTACGCATTGTTACATCGTTGCCCAAGCCATGGTTATGCACAGCGGGATCAACTCTGCCACATCATGGATGGGCTAAGGCATGAAACTAGAAGAACCCTTGGGACTTATGCCCAAGGGAGACTATCAAAACTTAGAGCCCATGAAGTTCATCACTTTTTGAAACAAGCAGCAAAAGAAGAAGGTGAACTATGAAAAAGAGAGAGTGTGGAAGAATACAATCGTGATCCCTCCCTTCAAAAGAAGGGAGTGAAATTTTGCAATGAAGCAGATGAGTCACCACTTGAAGAGTTGGTGAACAGAAAAACCTTATCGATTCAAAAACTAACAACAGAAGTATCGGCTAAGATGGATCAATTTTGGGATTCCTTAGATTCCAGACTTGAAACTATCTTAAAAATTGTAGAGGAGTCTAAGGAGGAATGAAGTAGTGACAAAGGTAAGACAAAGCGAAGAAATTCAGGCCTTGTACATAACAAGGGTAAGGGGAAATTTCCTATCTCTAATGAAGTTGTGGATTTAGACACAAATGATGATAGTGGATGTGAAATCTGCCATTATGATCATCCCAAGTGATGTTGTCCAATGATCTCACATCTACAGGAGTCTGGGGTGTATGCACTTAACCCAAGACTCAACCAATGGCAAACACCCTGAAGGTTACCTTATCCCCAAGGTAACCCAAGGCAGTTCCACCAACTGTTAATGTACTATCCAAGTGGAACTCCACCACAACCCATTAGATAGCATTAGCAGTGGCAATACCCATAGTCATGCAGGATGCCACCGTCGACACAACAGTACCCTTATTGGCAACTTGATCCTTATAGATATTATGTGTAGCAGCTGATTTCTCCAAGTGACTCTATGAGTCACACAACTCCCCAACGTCACTACCAAGTTCGGGAGTACTTTAGGAGGACTCCTTCTCCTCTGGGAGGCACCCCACATACTTACCATCCTCCAACTCCATACGCACCTCTTCCACTAGTAGTTCCCATAACACCTCCTACTCCAACAATGCAAGGGAAACTCCCCACCTAACCACGACAACGCAACACTACAAGAGTCGTAAACATTCAACTTGCTGCTAGTTCTGATAATCGTAAAAAGAGAATACCTTTCTTCAAAACCAAAAGCCTAAACAAGCTCTCACAACAACAAGCGGTTGAGTCCAGGTATGCTCCTCCAACACATAAAGCTTCAGAACACCCTTCAGTCCAGCAACAGAGCTTAATGTATATGGTTATGTTAACACATACCGTAACCGACTGGATCAAGGAAGGCCACCTTTCCAGGAAACTATATGACCCTAGGAGTCCCTTAATCTATCTCCAAATTGTCGAGAACAAACCACATAAGGCTCTTCTTGACTCAAGTTCTGAAGTCAACCTAATTTCACGAGAAATGTATCAAGCCTGGAACCTGCCCCAACTTAAGAAGAGCAACATTCAACTAGAGCTGGCAGACCAGTCCATCACCATTCCCTTGGGATCGGTGGAGGACATTGTTACCACTGTAGGTGGTTGGTCCTACCCAGCTGACTTCCTGGTGATAGAAGTTAACAACCATAATGGGGGCTTCCCAATTATAATGGGAAGGCCATGGCTAAGTACAGTAGATGCGTACCTAGGGATCTACGATCTTTCCTTACAGATATCTAAGATAAACATTTATGGAAAGATTAAGAAGAAGATAGTTTTGTGCATCACATACAGTGACTTGGAGGGTGATGACATGGAAGAATGTTCAGCATTCTTCCATGTAATCGATGTGTCCAAGAAACACAAATTCAAAGATGCCTGTATGTAGCAACCACATAAGTAGTGGACACCCCGTGGTTGATAGCTACTAGAAAGAGAAAACCAATATGCACAGAACGAACTAAGGAAACAACTCATGTTAACAATGGAGGCATAGATACATTGGAGTATGAGTGTCGCCAACTTCCACCCCTTAATCTGAGGACATCAGCAGGGAGAAGTTGGGCACTTTTACGAAATTCAAATAGGTGCTCATTATTTCAAATCTCTCCCTTACAATTCAGTCATGGAGGAGATGGCCACCTATGCTAACCATTGGAGGCCCTTAGTTCTTTTTAAGTTTTTGTTTTACATGTTTTTGTTTTCCACATTTTTGTTTTACACATTTTTGTTTTACAATTTTTTGTTTTACACGTCTTTATTTTACACAATTTTTTTTTCCATGTTTTTGTTTTACACATTTTTTTTTACACATTTTTGTTTTACACGTTTTTGTTTTACATGTTTTTGTCTTACACATTTTTTTTTTACAACTTTCTTTAACTTTTCTTGTTTTTTTTTTACAAATTTCTTTCACTTTTCTTATTTTTCTTTCAACATCGTTATACTTTTTCATTGTTTGTGTGTGTGTGTAATCCACCGTGTAAGTTTGTCACCCAATAAGTGTTCTTCACAATGGTATGAACTATTTTTCATTGATTGCTAATGTTTGATTTTTACCTTTAAGTCATGATGTTGATACTAAGGTATGTTCTTTTGATATGGCAGGTAATGAGTTCACCTCATCCATCCATCCACCAGTTTCTATGGTCTCTCTCAGCTTGGAAATGTATAGTTCCTTTCATAATAAGAACTCTAACGAATC
>MNCI01010206.1:130209-241698 GCA_015680685.1 Gnetum montanum
ATATATCTCCAGATCTGTATCAACCATACCACTACCTAGCCAATGCACTTACACCAAAGCAAGGTATCAACTCCATTGAAATTCATTTACCCTTGCTAATATAAGATTGTGTTGTGTGTGCAGATGGTAATCATGCAACAACAGAAGGGATCTGGAAGGAACGCTTGGAATGGAACAGTGCTAGAAGCAGTTATGTAGGGAGCAAGATCGATGGTGCACTTACGGATGGACAACGAAAGGCACAATCTTGGTGTTGGCAGCAACAACACTTGTTTCTCTCTTCTTTCTCAGCTACCAACGAAGGCCTGATGTTAATGTAATAAGGTGTTCACTCTTGTTGTCATGAACACTAGTTTTGTCAAGTCTTGTAATGATGATCCGTTCACATGTCATCCCATTAGTTCCATTGAGTCAATAATCCCATACCTTCCCGATATTATTGTAAAGAACTCAAGGATGAGTTTTCATTTAGTCATGGGGGTATGATGGGACGCGATATTGCATGGACTACGATATTGCATCCCTCGCGATATCGCGTATGTGATATCACATCCTCCCCTACGATATCGCGTACGCGATATCGCAGTGCATCGTCATATCTATAAATAAGAGGCAAAACTCCCTTGTTTCCTCATCCTAGGCTAGACAGTAGGGAAACTCTGGCAAATTGATCATTCCAGAGATAGAATATTTTCCATGTGCCCACAATAGGAGTCCTAAAATGAACGGATCTTTATTCGAGCAAACATTGTACCTGAACATAAGTTTGTGTACGGCAATAAAGATGAGCTTCTTAGATAAACCTTGCAGTGCATGGAATGGGATAATTAGGAGTTTATTTACTATTATTTATTACTTGTTATTTAATGCTTTATTAGTTATTTACTGCTTTCTCTCTCAACCCTTCTCTCCTAGTTAAGTGCCTCAGTACCACCACTTCGAGCACGTGTGTTATGCGTGGTGATCCCAGCAACGATTAGCATTTGGTAGCCATGGTTTCATCGGTTTAGGGTGTGTACAGTAAGTGGGAACGGATGCTGACACTAGGTAATTTAGACTTAGTTCATTAATTAAAGTTAGTAATTAGTTTCTCAACCCTTCACCTTGTTAGCATAGGAGACAAAAACATAAAAACTATAAAAATCATATACCTCAGACTTACTTAACCATACACCATGACAAATACAAGTAAGTCTGGAAAGACAATGAATAATTAACCTTAAGTGTTCCATGAGGCGTGTTGGTACTTAGTCTGCGGAGTTCAATCGGATCATGCGTGCTACGCTCGTATTCATATGGTTGAGTGTAGGGGTACCTCGCCACTCATCAGTATCGAATGCTTGATATTAAAGCTTACTAGCATGCATTAAATATATACTTCATGTTATCTAGATGCATGGGAGTTGACCACATGATGCCTTGGATTATCATAGGAATGGAATGATTTATAATCTCACATGCTCTTATGTATGCAAGAGTAGTTCTGAAGAATCTAGGTAGTTTTGAAGAATATTGGATTTTATATTGTTTGTTATTATTGGAGATAAAGTTACCATAGGGAAAATATTAATAGAAGGTAGAAAAAGAAAGTGGACAAGAAGAAAGACTGGATGTCAATGTTATTTTATTGTTTGCATCATGCGCAATTCAGAAAATGTAGCTTGTATTGACAAAGTTGGAGCTTGTTTCCTAAGTTATTAGGTCTAATGATAGATAGGTGAGATGCACAATCTATTCATATCTCCAATGATATTTATGAAAGAATAGTCTCATTTTGGAAGAAATGCTTTCTCATTGATCTTATTTACAAGAAATATTTCAAGGATCTTTTTAAGGAAGGCTAAGATTTCCATTTCTCATAAAGGATATATGTTTCCATTGAAAAAGAATATTTTTAACATTTGCAAAAATGTAGTTCCTAATTACAAGAAAAGTAAGCATGATAAAATCAACACATGATTGTGATATCAAACTACAATTGATTTTTTCATTTATGACTAGGAAAAAGTTATGAACATGGCTATCCCATTAGTGATTAGACTGCAATCTCCTTGGATGCTAAAGAAGATGATTGATCTTTCTAAAATAGTATTCTAGCCATAGATTCGACATTGAACAATAATAAATATAGGGTAAGTTAATTCTCCTTATTATCTGATTTTTTGCAGTGATATTATTAAAAGAAAGTAGTATGATATGCAATCTTCATTGTATACACAGTTTTATCTACATACAATCATGGTTTTTGATTCATTCTATAATGGACTTCATGTAGTATAGGTGATCTTATCCAGATGTTATGAAAGTGACATTAGAGGTTGGTTATTTGTGTTATTTAAAAGATATAAGGAAAAGAACCCTAGGTGGGTAATGAATGCTTTCATGCTTGAGGACTTCAGAGCTAAACTTAATATAATAAACAATGTGTTTGTTTGTTGATTTTTTTCTTTGTCTTTGGCATGTTTGGAAGGCATGGAGAAAGAACTTATCATGTAAAGTTAGAGATTCAAATGTAAGAAAGCTTATGGTAGCAAATTGAATCATATTATGGAAACTATAAACTATAAACTAGAAACTTTTATTACATCCAAAAAATCACAAAAGATTTGTTGGATGGTTACAAAGCCTTAACATATTTTTGAATAAACTTGAAAACATCATTGATGTAATGTCCCAAGTAGATAGAGTTAATTTGAAAGAAAATAATAAGAAGATTATAATTAATAGTATAATTCATTCAAATGTAGTCAAAGATAGACAAAATAAAAAGATATATTCTTCAACTTCTATGCTTTATTTACATAGTCTATAAATATACTCTTCTCTTTGTAAATTGATCCAATGACTTGTCTTAATAAGGAGATGATGAGAGCTCCTTCTTGTTCTAGCAATTTGATTCCTTAAATAAATAAAAATAGATAAAAATAGATACTTTTTAGTAGATAACAAACCTCCTCTAACATAATATAAATAAAAATGCTCTTTTCCTAACATGTCCAACCAAACTTTAGCCAAGACTTTTTTTAATGTTCCGAAGAGCCTTTTGTTTAAAGGAGTCCTTATTACAGTATTTCATAACTGTAACCATAATTTTCTTTGATGCAACCATCCATTTGTTTAAAGGAGTCCTTTTTACAATATTTCATAACTGTAACCATAATTTTCTTTGATGCAACCATCCATTTTGTGCATTTCTGCTTTGGTGCATTTGCTTTCAGGTTCGATATTATGGCTCAATCCTGCATTGCTTGTTGGGTCCGGATTCTTGGCCCTTCGCCCTTGGGCTTTTGTCTACGTTGCCGAATGTGTCCTGGACAGGAAATACCGAAATATGAGATTTCTGGCTTTTGATTCTTCGTCTTTCGTGGTTTTGGGTTCGTGCGCGTAATTGATTTCAGTTTTCTTTTTTCTTTTTCTTTTTTTCCGCGGGAGCAAGCAAGCGTTCTGTTTGTTTTGTTTCGGATTCTTGAACGTTTTGGTTTCTTTAGCTTTTCATTTTCCTTTGGCCGTTTTTGGGCCCTGTATATTTGCATCTTCTAATTGCGCTTTTTCTATTTCGTTTCGCGAATTTTCTTGATAACCTGAACTCATTCTCACGCTGATTAGCAAAAGACAGGCTTCTGGGCAAACAATTCTTTACAAGTGTGGTAGCAGGTGTGGTTCAGCCTTTGTACAGGTTATTCTGTTTAGGACGGCTTTTAAAGTAGGATAACTTATAGCTTCTTGTTATCGTTGTTTGCGGTTTCATCTTCTAAATTCGAATAACAAGATTTCTTTATAGAGGAAATCTAGCTTGTTTTCTAGGAGCATTCGTGCAAAGAGATCTTCCGGAGCGGGGCAGTAACATAATGAAAGATAGATACGAATGCGATTGATTCAGGGGATGCTCAAGAATTCGAAAAGGCCGTTCACTCACTGCCATTTCTGTGCACTCACTGCCACTTCTGTGTAACTGCAAATCATCAGACTGGATGGAGTCTGCGGACATGAACAGACGAGATGAAGTGGGATTGTGCGTCAAGTACACCAGTCTGAGAGATCTAATGCCGAGCTCCCGCTCAAGCTTCTGGTCTCCCAGCAAAGAAGCCATAGTGTGGTGCAGTGAACCCATCGCTATGAAGAACAGTGTGGTTAAGATTGCTGCGCAAGCTTATCTAAAGCCCATGGCGAGCAAGAGCAACAACCATGACACTGACAGGATTTTTGAGCGAATTTTTTCTGTTTGTTCCACTGATGGCATCCTTGCCTCGGCTCTCAACAGGTGCCTGCTTACTCCGCTCAGTAACTGCATTGGATTCTTCACAAACTACATTCTTTCGAGTTTGTTAAATTCCTTCAGTAACTTCACTGCACATTTGCCAACAGCATTCGGTTCCAGGTTCTGCCAATAAGCAGTCCAATCCTATCCAATCTCCCGGTTATTTTTGTGCTTTAGAAAAACAAAAAATATTCAAGGTTTAACAAGTTTGTGGCTGCTGCAAGGATTTTAGTGTAAGGCTTAAATGTTTTTTTTGTCCCGCAGTGTGGTTCTCTGGCAATGTAGATCCAGTTTTAGACATATTTATTAGTTATTGAGAGTTCTGGTTTTGCCGGTTGAAATCATTTATGCAATATTTCTTCATGTGAGTTGGAACATGAAATAACAGTAGAATTTCAAAAGCAAGGATTTGAGGCCTTGTAATCACTACCGGATCGTTCATATTCTAAACAACGCAAGATGCAATCGCTTGTCGCTTGCTTGTTGTGTAGTGTTGATACATAGGATACGCACCTTTTTTTTCAGTTTGGTATTATCATGGTTGAACGTTTGTTGTTGCTTGTCAAAGATTTCTCACAAACAGTTCAGCATGGTCGTCTCTTCGGGACATGTTAAGTCACCATGTTGACATTTGACGCAGAAGTTGACCGAAGCGCTGGCAACATAATTTTTTCCCTTTCTTTTCTTTCGAATTGCTTGTTTGTTTCTGAAACATTGTTAAAATGTTTAACGTTTTACTAATAATATGGCTGATAAATTGCAACCTTTATTATTGAGGCATTGTTGTAAGGTATTCTTTTTTCCGACTTATTTAAGGATATTAGGATTGTCTGTAAAAATAAATTGCAATATAATTTAGGCATTTTGGGGCTATCATATGGAGTGATGTAAAGTTCTTATTTTTCAAATTATAAAATTTGTGTTTGAGCTTGGGCATTGTATTTCATATCAGCATTGTTGTATACCATTATTTCAATTTATTTGGTTGGTCAGCCAACTAAAATGTGCAAGGAAGAAATGATATTGCAATGGTAAATACTTTTACAATGTAGATAAAATATGCAACATGTACAACAATACTCTTGTGTGAATTGTACCCACAAAATCAATGTCGATAGTTTTTGCCTAAAGAAAATTATCCAACTCCCTTAAAACATAAGAAAAGCTTTAGGAGTGTCAACCTCTAAGGCTATGCACTTCTAGCCTCATAAAGAAAACAACAAAACAAGGCAAACAAAGATAACTAAATTTCACATTTTTATTCAATTGATAATGACTTTTAAATAAGCAAATACATTAATGGAAAACAACAATTGAATCTTTATATGAAGTAACTTTTGTAACGGTTAACTTTTCAATTTCTACAATGGCCAACCCTTCAACTTCTATAACAATCAACCTTTCAACTTCTATAACAGTTGACCTTTCAACTTTTATAATGGCCAACCCTTCAACTTTTATAATGATTGACTCTTCAACTTCTATAATGGCAAACTCTTCAACTTCTGTAATGGTCAACCCTTTAACTTCTATAAGGGTCAACCCTTCAACTTCTGTAATGATTAACCCTTCAACTTTTATAACAACTGACCATTCAACTTCTAAAAGATGAAAATAGCAACCAAACCCCTATGGATAGTTCCTAAAAAAAAAAAACAAACATGTTTAACAATTAAACACATTTAACACCCTCACATAAATTGAAAGTTTGCAAACTATTAGTTTAATAAGAATCATTCAATGTGCAAACTCCAAACTACTTTCTCAGCCTTTGGAATATTAATAACTTAAGGAGTTTGGTTAGAATATTAGTGAGTTGATCTTTACTCTTATAAAACACTAAATCAATAACACCATCATTGCATAGATCATGCAAGAACTAAAATCTCACATCAATATGCTTGCTTCTTCCATGTAGCATAGAATTTTTGGATAACTTTATGGCAGAATTGTTGTGATAGAAAATTGTAGTAGCCCCCTCTTACTTCTTAGCCAAATAGCTTGGCAAGTACAAGATGTTTCACTAACAAATTTACCCTCTATGGTTAACAATGTAACAATTGATTGCTTTTTGGATGACCATGAAATAGCCCTTGTGCCCATCATAAAAAAATATCCCGAAGTGCTCTTCTTATCATCTTGATCTCTTGTATAATCACAATTAGTAAATCCAAAAAAATTAGATTTCTCACCTTGTAAAACAACCCAAAATCTTTAATCCCTTGCAAGTAACAAAATATTCTTTTAGTAGCCAACAAATGCATCTTCTTTGGACACTCCATGTATCTACTGATAGACTCACAACATGCATTATATCAAGTCTAGTTGCAGTCAAATATATTAGACTCCTAACAATTTCCTTGTCAAGTGTAGCCTCCACCGTGCTTCCTTTAGGATCTTTATTTAGCCTTAAGCCAATCTCAATTGGAGTGCTTGCAAGATTGCAATCCTTCATCTTAAACCTCTCCAAAATTTCTTTGACATAATTTTTTTCAGAAATAAAGATTCCAATGAGGGATTGCACTACATCCATGCCAAGATAGTATTGCATTTTTCCAATATTAGTCATTTCAAACTCATCCATAATTGACTTCTTAAATTTTTCAAATGAATCGCTATCATTCCTAGTGAAAATAAGATCATCAACATATAAACATACAATGAGCACTTTTCCTCCTGTAATCTTTGTAAAAAGTGTATGCTCATATGGACATTTTTGAAATCCCTCCTTAGAAAAGTAAGTATTTATACAACCATACCAAGCTCTTTGAACTTTTTTTACTTCATACAAAACCTTTTTTTAAATTTATAGACCTTGTTCTCACTACCAAGCTTCACAAAACTAGGGGGCTAATCAATAAATATTTGTTCCTCTAAGTCTCCATGCAAGAATGTAGACTTGACATCCATTTGGAAGATAGGCCATGAATTTTTTGCTGCTAATGCAATCACCAATCTAATTGTATCATGCCTTGCAGAAGGAGCAAAGAATTCTTTATAGTCAATACCATATTTTTTCTTGTATTCCTTATCCACCAATTACACCTTATACTTGTCAACTTCACTAGTCTTCTTTAGTTTGTTTTGAAGATCCACTTCACACCAATGGTTTTGTGCCCTTTTGGAAGATCAACTAGCTTTGTAGTATCATTTCTCTTAATGGATTCAATTTCATCCTCCATTTCCTTTCTCCATTTTGATTCTTTAACAGCACTTTCAAAAGTTATGAGATCACAATCTACAAATAAAGCAAAGTGGATGATTGGGTCATCAAATTGGTCAATCGCAATTACCTCATAATCCATCATCCATAAGGATCCTTTTCAAATATGATGAGATTCAATTGCTACTACTATTGGTGAAGTCTCAGCCTTCACAATTCTTGGTGCTTTAGCCTCCATGGCTTTTAGGATTTTAGCCTTTACAATTCTTGGTGCTTCGAAGTATGTAGTTCTAGGTTCTATAGTTTTGGGTGCTATGGAGTTTGTAGTTTCACTGTCAAAAATAATTAAAGTACGATGTTATCCATTCCAATTCCAAGTGCTCTCTTGATCAAAGATGACATCTCTACTAGTCATAATCTTCTTTGTCAAAGGATTATAGAATTTATATGGTTTGGATGCTTCACATAAGTAAAGAAAGACACATTTTTCACTCTTATCCTCTAGCTTCTACATCTTCTCATCGGGGACATGTGTGTAGGAAATGCAATCAAATATTCCAAAGTGATCCACTATTGGTTTCCTTCCACTCCAATCCTCTTTTTGGTGTCATGTTTTGAACAACGAAGGTGGGACTTTTGTTCAAAACATGGATGCTCCAATTCATAACCTCTGACCAGAAACTCTTTGGAATACTTCCTATTACCAAGAGGTGTCTCACTATATTGAGGATGATTCTATTTTTCCTTTCTAATACACCATTTTGTTGTGGTGTATAGGGGGCTATGAGGTCTTTCTGAACGCCATGATTCTCACAAAAAGTATCAAAATTTTTTGAACAATATTCTCCTCCATTATCTGTATGAAGAGTCTTAATGATCTTTCTAGACTTGTTCTCAACATGTGCCTTGAAGATTTTAAATGCATTAAAATCTTTAGACTTCTCATGATAATAGAAAAGTTCTCCTTATAATTATCTTTGTGATTTTTTTCTTAGTTTGAACACCCTAGAGTTCATCTGGTACTTATTATTAAATAGCTCCAACATTGTGCTCCATCTGTGAATGGATTCTAACTCCAAGAATCATTATAAACTTTTGGCTTATTTCATGAATTTTCTTGGGAAAAATTTTAGTTTCTTCCACTTATTTTCGATGTCTTGTAATGCACAAGCATCATGAAAGACCTCTAAATGATGTTATGGATTAGCATTACATCCTCCTTTAAATTTAGGGATATTATTCATGTCAAGCTATTTAATTTTGCTATCCCTTTGATGTTTGGTAGGAATTGAAACTACTATCGAAATACTTATCATGTTTCTTATAGTAGGAAATGATTCATCATAGTCATTACATTCATGGTGGCCCCTATCATGGCCATGCCTCATATGATGTGACCTTCTATGTCTTCATTTCAAATGATGCTCTTCTTCCTCTTGTAGTTAACTATGCTTCCTTTTCCTGCACTACAATGGGACTTTTTATCATCTCCATCTTATTGTTGATCATTCCTCCTTCAATCTTGACCACAATTCCTCTTACCAAAGTTTGAGGGATGGTGAACATGGGGGGCTAGGGTAAGTGGTGTCTACTCATATGGTTCTTTGATTTCCCTTTCTCCTTTTCTTTTTCTTTCTATTTTTCTTTTCATGAATGACTAGAAGATCTTTTTCTTGAAGTTCTTCTAGTTTTGGACTCTATCCTTCTCTCACTATGGTCATTCGCTAAGGCTAATTGTAACCATTGGTGAAGTGTATCTTTCTCACCAAAATAAGAATAATCTTAATGTTGAGAGTGCCCTAAGAAGAATTCAGGGTCCTCCTTCTATGACTATAGAAATAATGGTGTTAGGACATTCTTGCCCTTGGAGACTCCATAGTATGCCTCCATACATTGATCTTTTCTAAGTTGAGCATCTATTAGCTAATGGTCTTTGGAGGTATGGTTTCTTACCTTAGACCCTAAGCCTAATGATTCAATTCAATGCTTTAAGACACTCACCATGAGCATTGTAGGAATAGACCAATTAGAAGGTAATAAAATATTATCCTCCATATTCCTCTAGCATAGTTGTTCATCTTGATGCAGAATGAAAGTGAAACCTAGATATTAGGAATCCATATGAACATATACCACCTTTAGTTGTTGAGGTTTTTCACCAATACTTCTTTTGGTTCTATCATGTTGCTAATTTAAATCATCAATATGTAATGATGAATCATTCCTATAAGAAAAACCCATCTTAGTAGTTTTGATAAAGTATGCACTAATATTACATAATAATATTATTATGTTTCCTAAAAGATAATCCATTATGTTTTCCTTGCAACAACTTTGTATGAATTCACTGTCTAATAATATTTAGTGCACATAGCTAAACTAAGTCCATAGCATTGGTGTCAATGATTAGTAGTGGGTATTTCCTACACCCAACCATATGAATCACTAATATATATATACATGATCCAGTCAAATTCTATGAACTTTATTTACCTAAGTGATCAATATTCGTAGACGGTGAACTATGTACTCACTAGTCATTTTGGTTAAGTGTGGTTTAGGCATAAGATATTTATTTTTATATTTTTTATTATTTTCTCCCACTTACTAAATAATTAAATAAATAAATTAACTAATCCATTAGCTACTTAATTAACCAATTAGCCTAACATAGAGTATCCATTCCCACTTTCCATACATGTCCTGAATGTATATTAGTACTGCTAGGTTACCAAGTGTATACTACTAGGAGTACAAAGTATCCACTGCTAGGATCACCAAGTGTTAATATATTCTACTCAAATTGGTCATACTCACATTTTTTACAAATAATAATATTAATTTCTAATAACAAGAAAGCAAATTGCATGTAAAATAAATTTATAAAAATTATGCTAGTCCAAGTGTTGCAATGGATAAAAGAAATCTGAATTTTATTTCCATTCACACAAATGTCTCTAGGTACAAATGCACTTGAATAAAATACCACATAATCACTTAAATCCATGTTTCAAGAAATTAGAGGGAAAATATTCTGACTTCTATGGAAAGAAACTACCAAAGTTTGGCTAAGGAAATGATTGAAATATGCCATAAATGCAAGGGGTATGTGTACTTCTATAGGAAATGCCTATGTCAATGTTGACATACCTACATAACTGCATCCTAGAATATATTAATTGGCATGTGTTGATGTAACTATCTTATTGATGCTTCATCATAGGTCAAAGCCATGAATCCACCACAAGAACCGCCATAGCAAGAGGAACAACTACTCTAAACAACTTAATGACCTACTATTTGAAGAAGTTTTGAAGGCGTCCAATATTTGTGATCTTTTTGATGTATGCCTAGTGTTTTATCATTTTTTCAATTACTCAAATAAATTTTATAATGAAATACTTAAGTCAAGTCAAGTTAGTTGGTTTATCTAGTCACCTCCACAATTTTGTAAAAAAATTTGTCCCATTTTTGTTTAACTTAAGGATGATTTTTTGGTCAATTGTGGATGTATGATGAATAGTTAATAAGAAGGTTGCAACATTACACCTATGATCTTAGGGGCACGATATCATATCTATGATATTGTATTTTTTCATACAATATCACAAATGTGATGTATCTAGGATAGGTAAAGTCTATAAATATCATTCACCTACCATATTAACGCATTAGTTTGATCATTAATCTAGTAAAACTCTTGTAGTTTGAAATCATAGAAGTTAGAAATAGTTAACAAGTATCCATAGCATGAACTTGAATTAATTAATGGCATCAAACTTGTGCTTGAAATTGATATCATCAATGTTATTAGCATATATGCTTTATAAATTGGCATAGAAAATTTCATCAAGTATGATTCTTAGGATTCTATGGATCATGTACTTCAACAAATTCCCCACCAAGAAAGCATATTCATTGAAGGATATTTTAATGACCATGTTAAATCTATGAAAATAAGATGGGAGATTCACTACTACAATTTTCAACCACCTATGACCTCTCAATTGCAAATACTTATTTCAAGAAGAGGATAGAACATTTAATTACATATAAGAGTGGTATGGATAAAATAAAAATTGATTATTTCTTGTTGCACAAAAGAAACTGGACCATGTGTAAAGACTTTAACGTCATACTTGGAGAATGCCTTATAACTTAGCATTGACTAATGGTCATAGATTTAGTTATATAGAGCTTTAAAGTTAGCACAAAAAAATGAATAAATGCATAAAAGGATGGAAATTTGAAGGAAAATAACATTATATTATTGAAGAAACAATTACTTTATGATGATACTTGGAATTTGGATTTCTCTACAAATTTAATTTATGATGAAATGAAAAATTGTATTTAGAAACTTGGAAAGAAGATTTTGGGTAAAATAAAAGGCAAAAATTACATCCCAAAGAAGATATGGTGGTGGAGTGATGAAGTGCAACATCCTCTCCAAAATAAGAAAAAAATGCTTTAAGGAATTACAACAAAGTGATAACTAAGAAAATAGGCTAATATACAAAATAGCAAAGGAGGTAATCATAGCAATAACTAAAGCCAAACATAAGGCCTTGGATAGCTTTTATGTGAAATTAGAAATAAGGGAAGGGGAAAATTTTATCTATAAATTAGCAAAAATTAGAAACAAGAAATGTATGGACATTGGTCATGTCAAATGCATCAAGCAAGCATATGAAAGATTTTTGGTAAAGAAAATGAAATTTTGGAAAGGTGAAAACATTATTTTCAAGAATTATTAAATGAAGAACTTAAAAAAATAAAAATAAATCTAAAAAGAACCAAATTTTGATTTGGTTAAAGAACTTTCCTTCTTTGAGGTGAAGACAACCTTATCAAAGATGGAAAATAAAAAAGGTTTTGGACCTAACAACATTCTTATAGAAGCCTGAAAGGTACTAGAAGATACAAGAGTTTCTTAGCCAACACAATTATTTAACAAAATTGTAATGGATGGAGAAATGCCCAAAAATTGGAGAAAAAGCTTTGTTGTTCCTATTTACAAAAATAAAGAGTCATGCAAAATTATGCAAATTAAAGAGTAATCAAGCTAATAAGCTACACTATGAAAGTTTGGGAGAGAGTCATAAAGTAGTGTCTTAGATTGGAAGCAATAGTGTTAGAAAATAAATTTGAATTTATGTCTATAAAGGTTATTTTCTTGATATGATAATTGATAAATAAATTTAGGAAACATAGAAAAATCTACATATGATCTTCATTGTCCTAGAAAAAGCATATGATAAAGTCCCTATAGATAATATTTCATGGGATTATTGGAGGAAAAACATCCCTAAAAAATATAGTAAAGTAACTTAAGATGTATTAAGGAGCTACCACTAAAATTATAATAACTTGTGGAATAACATCTAATTCTCTAGTAATAGTAGGTCTACATCAAGGATCTACACTTAGCCTATACATTTTTTCCATTATTATGGATGAATTAGCAGAGGAAATATAAGATGAAATTCCTTGGTGTGTACTATTTTTAAATGATATTAGGTTGGTAGATACAACTCAAGAAAATGCTACTTCTAAAATGGAGAAGTGAAGACATCTTGAAAATTAGTAGAAGTAAGGCAAAATATATGGAATGCAATTTTAATAATAGCATGCAATGTGGTAAAATAGAAGTGAAAATTCAAAGCAAAAAAGTGCCTTACTACAAATAGTTCTACTTCCTAGGATCAATTTTTTAATAAGATGGTGAAATTGATAAAGATATAAGAACTAGAATTGAGGTAGGAAGGTCAAAATGGAGGTAATAGTGGTGTTTTGTGTGATAAAAGAATACCAATAAAATTTAAGAGGAAATTTTACAACACATTAATTATTCCTGCTATTTTGTATAGTGATGAATATTGAGTAGTACAAAAGAGGCATGAACAACAAATTAGTGTGGTAGAAATAAGAATGCTTTAATGGATGTTGAATGTTACTAGAAGAGATAAACTACACAAAAAAAACATGTGAGGAAGACTTAGAGTGACTTTTAATTTTAAATAAGCTACACAAATGGTAGCCTAGAAACAAAGGTTGCCACATCACTATTATAGAAACCCCATATAATATAAGATCAAATAAGACATGGAAAAAAATGACTAAATATGATTTAAAGAAACTGTAATTAAATAAAGATTCAACTCTTCATGAAGGAAAATGGTGAAAAAGAACTCATGTAGTCAATCCCATTTTTCTGGAATAAAGCTAGGATGATGAAGATGATGAATCAGATCAAGATTGATTGACTTTCATTTTAGTACTTTGACTTAGCTTAATATTTTCCTATTTAGACTTTTATTTCATTGTTATTTCCTTTCATAAACTTAGTTAATGTTTTAATTCTAAAATGCATGTTAACCATGCAGAATAAGTATGAACAAATTTGATTATAAATACATTACCATTTGGTTATCCTAGTAATGTTGTCACTTAGTATGCCCAACAATGAACACTTGGTAATCCAACAATGATAGCATGAGTTCATGATGTGTACTACAAGTTGGGAATGATTACTCATTAGTTAGGCTAAATTAGACTTTATTTCATTGTTTATTATGTTAATAAGTAATTTTCTATATTTTAATAATAATTTAATCATAATGACTACAAGATCGTAATCACATGTCTAAGTTATACTTAACCATATGCACTAAGGGTTACATGAGAATGACTAGTAAGACAATGACTTATGATCATGTTTAACTATTTAGATATTATTCTTTAAGGTGCACAAAGTTGATGGTAATAACCAATATTTATGGGTTCAAGTTCAAGGCATTTTAGAGGTTCTTTATACTACTTTTTGTTATTTTCCTTTGAGTGATTCTTCTCTCTACAATTCTACTAATATTTCATGAGAGCATCCTTTTTAGTACCTGGGTCAAGATGTTGCAGAATTCTACAAGCTTAGTAAATTTTTTCTTTATGGGGATTTTAATGCTCACATGTGACAAAGTCAAATCCAAATGCTTATTTGGAATTCTCAATTAAACTTTGATGAATCATTTGGCAGGTTGCATCAGTGGGCATGCATCGATGCATGATTAGATGCATCAATGCAGTGTCTAGTCTTGCCTATATAAATGCATGTATGTACCACATTTATGGAACACTAGGTCAATAGTATAGCAGAACTCTTGTAGTTTCTTTCTATCAGAGTTAGAATATTTTCTAAGTGCCCACAATAGAACTTCAAGGATTGTATAGATCCTTATTCTTACATCAATGTACCAAAACACTTTGATGTGTTGGCAATAAAGATGAGATTCTTGAAATTCCTTGTAGCACTTAAGAATAGTTTAAATGTTTTCATTCATACACTTTATTACTTATGCATTTCACATTCATGCCCTTAGTTAATTAATACACTTAATAATAACACATAAGCATGACCACCTTGAACATACCATTAATGCATGGTAATCCTAGTGGTGTTATTGCTTGGTTTGCCCAGTAGCCTAACACTTGGTAACCTAGTAGCATCTATAACAAGTNTAAATAAAATATAAAATATAAATATAAATCATGTTTCTTGGCTTACACTTGACCATACACTTGAACTTACACAAGTGAAGCCATGAAGACAACAATCACATTCCTAAGTCACTATCTTTTCCATTGGTGCATTTAGGATCTAAGTCCATGAAAATCAATTGGATCACTGGTGCAACCCTTTTGATTCATATGGTTAGGCATAGGGTCTACTTGCTACTTAGCAGTGTTTTTTGGAATTTATTCAAAGTGTGCTACATAAGAAAGATAGTAAAACCATATAACGACAATGTAAAGGAAGAATAATGCTAAATCATTAAGAAACATAATAATAACAAATGCACATTATTTTTAAACAATCACTAATATGGATTCTTCTCATAAGGAAGATTCTCCACCACTATTCATAGGTGGATGTAATCAAAGGAAAGAGAGCCCAAAAACATAAGTGTCCCAACAATTTATACTTTGGACTTCACCTTCATCTTACATCAAGATGAGTAGCTACGATGGAAGGACATGTAGGGCAACATTGTGTTGCCTCCTAATTGATCTATTCTCATGATTCTATTGAACAGTCTTATCAATTTTGGCATCATTAGACTTAATGCTGAGTACAAGGTTTAAGATCATCTCTACTAGGATTATCATACCATAGAGGCCCAGTGAAAGAAAGATATGCAAATGGAAGCTTGATATGAGACTTCAAAGAGAAAAAGGTTTTCTAATCACTTATTCCTACAAATATATAAAGAAGGTAAGGAATTTTCTTAGATGCCTCCTAATACATAGATTATCCTCCTCTCTTTGATGGAAACACTATTAACCAATAGTTGCAGTCAACTATGGATAACCTTGATGATGAGAAGAATGGATTTGAAGAACAAGGGGGCTCAAAAGATGGTAATTATAGTCATTCATCTAGAGTAGGGACAATGACAAGCACTAAGAGAGAGATAGACATGGTGACCAATGTAGAGACCAAAGATGATGAGGTAGTAGGCATTATTCTGGTGTTGATTCTCCTTCTTCTTCACCTTCATCATCATCCTCATAATCTTCTTCCTCCAACTTCGATAGGAGAAGCAAAGGCTAGGGAAATGGAAAGAGTAACAGAAACCATGATGGAGATGTGTGGTAGGATAGAAAAAATCATAGATCCCATTGGGACAACAGGGACTAAGGGCATGAACAATAGTGGGGGGATGAACATCACAAAGAACAAAGGCACAACAAGACTCACCATAGGCATCATGGTCATGACAGGGGCCATAGAGACCGTGATGATTATAATAAGCATTTGCTAGCTACAAGAAACATTTTGAATATTTCAAAGGCTTTTAGAATTCCCACCAAGCACTTGAAGGATAGCTACATTAAACAACTGGATATGAACAATATCCCCAAGTTTGAGATGGATATAATTCAGATCAAAAAATTCATTTGGAAGCCTTCCTTGATGCCTATGCTTTGCAAAATTATGGAGAATGAATGGCAAAAGTTGAAACTATTCCCAAGGATATTCATAAAGGAAGTAGAAAGCTAGTATCGATCCTTAGAACTAGAATCTATTTAGCGATGGAGTACAATCCTAGAGATGTTCAATGACAAATACGAAACATACTCTAGAGTGTCTAATCTAAGAAGGATAATCCAACGATGGAAACAAGGCACTCATGATTCCTTTGATGTAGCAATGGGTAGGTACTACTCTTTGTTACATTGATGCCTAGGCCATAAATACTCCCAACAGGATTAGTTGCATCATATCATAGAAGGTCTTAGAACTAAAACAAGGAGAACCCCTAGGATTTATGCCCAAGGGAGGCTTTCTAAGGTAAGGGCCCAGTAGATTCAAAGACTTATTAAGCAAGTGGCCAAAGAATAAGGAGAACTAAAAAGATGAGAAAGTGTAGAGGAATACAACAGAGATCCATCCATCCATAAGAGGGAGGTTTGTTTATGTGAAAATGAGGAGGAAGCATCACTTGATGAGGTGGTGCAAAGGAAATCCTTGTCAATCCAATAATCTATCACTAAAATATCAGCTAAGGTTGATAAGATGTGGTACTTCTTGGATGAGAAGTTCCAAACTACTCTAAGGTTTGTAGAGGAACATAGAGATCAAGAAGGTAGTGGCTATGAATGAAGGAAGAAGAAAGATGCTAAATGAGAATATCAGAAAGATAAGGGCAAAGCTATAGCGGTAGAAGAGGTTGCAAATTCAAAATTTGATAATGATGGGTATAGCATCTATCAATACAAACATCCCAAGGGATGTTTCCTTATATTGTCACACTTACAAGAATCTTAGATTGGCAAAACAACAAGCACCTAGGATTTTGCCATATCCATAAGGCAACCATCAACAACAATTCCACCAATAAGCTTACTATCCAAGTGAAGCACCACCTCAACCTCAAGAAAAATACCAATAGTGGAAACACCCAAAGTCATGGGGGATGTGACCTCTAAGGTGGTAGTATCCTTCTTGATAACTTGATCCTTATGAATATTACTTTCAGTAGCCAGCCTCTCCACGTGACTCTTCCAATCACACTTCCTTTCCACATCACTACTACCTTCTAGAGTACTATAGAGCATCTTCTCTAAGAGGGGATTCTCCATTCCCTTTCTATCCTCCTCAACATCTATCCACTCTTGCACCACCATCATCAACTCCTTTGCCATCTACTCCATCCATGCAGGGTCAAATACCTACCTAGCCATAGCAAAGAAACTATAAGTGTTTGGCTATTCTATAGACCTAACATGCTATAAATGTGATGAGTATGCACATTTATATAGCCAATACTAGACAGTACATCAATGCATCTAACCATGTGTCAATAGGGCTACATCAATGCATGCCCATTGATGGGTGATGTAGCTTGTCAAATGATTCATCAAACTTCAATGAAAATCTTTATTTAGTTTATAAAAGAGTATCTAATGATCATACTCCAAATCATAGGGGTATTTATTTCTTAGCGTGGGATCATTCCTTTGATTTTTTAATCCTTAATGGAATTAGCAAATTTCCTTCCTCCTCTCATTTCACTTTTTTTGGACACCAAGTTAACTCTTGCATTGATCTTCTCTTGTCTACTCATGATAATATAGATGCAAAGAAAAAATTTCAAGTGGGGGAAATGCTTCCATAATATCCTCATCATTACCTAAAATTCACTATTCTTGCTTCAATTCATCATATTCATTCCAAGAAATGTAGAACTCATCATCTCACAGAAGACCTTCATTAGGATTCTCAAACAAGAGTCACTAATATGTTGGTCAACAATGACAATGAGGTAGATTTAACTAGTGTTATTTTGTCTATAGCTACTTAGGTCCATATTAAAAAGAAACCTACTTTTAGAAAACCTTGATTTGATGTGGACTATTTGATAACTCGTAAAGATGTTATAACTTCACATTTTAATGTTTTAATACTAAATAATTATAGAAAGCATATCTATTTTTTAAAAAGAAGTTCATTAAAGAAGAGCAGGAAAGAATGATTTGTAAGCTTTACTCAAATCCAAAGAGTTTTTGAAATTTATTTTAAAATAGACAACAAAATTATTTGGATTTTTCTTTATCTACTATTCAAAATTTCTTCATTTACCTTTTTAATCTAGAGGCTCCCCCAACTATGCAAGATAACTCTAGTGTTCTTGAGTTATCCCTTGATGACATTTTTGCAAGAATTCAAAGAGTGTCTTCTAGAAAAGGTGTTGATGTTAATAGATTATATGCAAAGCTTCTTAAATGGGTTGATCCATTGGTGTTAAAAGTAGCTTACAATCTTCTTAATAAAAGGCTTTAGCATGGTTGGGGTTGCTCTTGGTGTTCTAGTTGAGCAATCTTACTTTTTAAAAAAAGAGATAGGACAAATTTTAATAATTACAGCTTGATTACAATCAATTTATTTTTTGCTAAGCTTTTGGGCATTATTTTAGAGAATAAAATTAGATCATGGATTGAAATGCAAGGTCTTCATGCTCAATCAGAAGTAGGCTTTAGGAAGAATCATTCTGCTATAGATCATCTAATAAATTTGTGTTATTATGTAGAGGATGAAAAAGGACACAACCATACAAATTTTATTTGTTTTGTTGATTTTTCCAAGGCTTATGATCCTATTGCTTGAGATAAATTTTGTCAAAGATTGGATAGCATTAACATTCTACTAGACCTCCTTTCTATTGCTAAAAGAATCTATGAGATGTTTAACATTCTTATTGAAGATAATCTTACTAGAGAAGGAACAATTTTCAACAACTCATTTGGAGTTAAACAACACTATCCTTTGTCCCCTACCCTTTTTGGTGTATTTATAGATGAATTGGAGGAATGAATGCAAAATGCCTTTAATCATGATATGTCAGTGAATGGATTATTTTTGAAAGTGCTTCTCTTTGCATATGATGTGCCCTTGATTGCAAAATCAAGGGCATGATTAGATAATATGCTTCAAATTTTCTATGACTAATATAACCATTGAGGTATGAAAGTTAATATTGATAAGACTAAAATTCTAGTTTGTGGTACTAGAAATAGAAATTACAATTTTTTCCTTCAAAAAAAAAGACTTGATATATGCAAATCTTATAAATATTTGGGAGTTGAATTTGCTAGTAATTATGATTAGAATACTCTTATTGCTCAAAGGGTTTCAAGTAGCATGAAAGCTCTATTTACTTTAAGAAATAATTGTAGTAGGAAACAAAGTTTGGCATGGGAGATCAAAAGGAAACTTTTTCAAAGACTTTTCCAACTTATATTATTATATAGCAATGTTGCTTGGGGATCTTCTCTTTCCACACATAATTGGAAAAAATTAGAGCATGTTTAGAAACAGTTTCTTGTATATGAATTTCAAGTAAAAATGAAGACTTCTTATGATATCTTACCTTTAGAAGTAGATTCGATTCCTCTTGAAGTTGAGGATTGATGAGCGGTGAGGTACTCCTATGCCCAACCATATGAATCATAGGCATTCATGTGCAATTTGGTTGAGTTCTACAAACTTTAATTGCCAAGTATGCTAGAGCTAAATGGTGAGTTCGTGTTGCTTGTTCATTGTCTTCCCAGTCTCACTTGTGAAATGCAAGTGTATGGTTAAGTGTGACTGAGGCATAAGATTTTTATTATTTTTTTATCAATTTGATCACCTAAAACAAGAATAAAAGTGAGAGTAATTAAGTGCTAAGTAAACTATTGTCTAATCTAGCCTAACACAAGTAACTGTTCCCACTCCTCGAACACATCCTGAACTTCATGTAAACGCTACTAGGTTGTCAAATGCTAACCATTTCTCAGCTACCAAGTGTCACATGTATGTTTGAAGGGGTCATGCTTATGTATTTTAATTAGTTTCTTAATTAATCAAAATTACTTGCTGAATGAATAACATTACATGAAATCACAATATATAAATGCATAAGAAAGAAAGTCTCAAGTGCTGCAAGGATGAACCAAAGAACTTGTCTTTATTTCCAATACAATGGTTTGTTCAAGTATATTAATGTTTGAATAAATATCCAATTACACTTAGATCTCCTACTATGGGCACTTGGAAAATATTCTAACTCTCAAATGAACAAACTACAAGAATTTTTCTACTTGGCTTTAAAAACTACTCCCCAATCATGTGCCTAAGGGCTATATTTATAGGCTTGACAGTACTTTGTGACATCTCATGTTTGCTATCACATCTTGGGCCACAATATCGTGTACCCAATATTGTGTATCTAATATCACGGCCACTCTAATATCGGAGCTGATGAAAAACATGATTCATCATATGCCCACGACTGAATGAAAACTCATCCTCAAGTACAGAAGAAGAGGAATAAATCCCTTACAAAATATATTAGGAGGCATGGAATTTTTGACTAACATGTAGAGTGACACAGAGGAAATAGACAAATATAGAAGTGCCCGAGCATACAACATTACGATTGTGTACAAAATTGGGTGTTCATGACAATAAGAAGGAACACCCTCAAATCCAATGAACATCAAACCCCTCTTGGCAATAGAAGAATGAAGAAGAGGTAGAAGAGATCCAGTGCTCATGAAAAATCTCCCGTGAGTGATATTATTGCATCCTCCTTGGTGAAGACAGTCTCGCTTCTAGTCCATGCTCCCCCCTACAATCACAACAAAATCAAGGATTAGTATATAAATTGTAACACATAGTAGTTGAATACCTTGTCTTGTCAGTGATTTTATTTAGTTAAGTTATGATTGTGGTAGACTAGTTGCTTGGTAATGTTAATGGGAAGACTGACAAATGGGTTAAGTGAGAGAAGAAGTCCATAATATTCAAAAAAAGCTTAACACAAGGAATACTAAAAAGAGGGTATATAAATTCATAACCATAAAATAAATAATTCACTAAAAAATAGTTGTGAAGATGTGCACAATTGGATAGCATTGATGGGGTAAATAAAAAGAATTCAATTTTAACAATGTCTAAGGTTAAAGAACTTAACTTAACCAAACCAAAAGATATGCAAGTGGGTCCTTCCAAAAGTAGGCATAGGCATTTTATGCCCTTGCATAACTTCAAACCAAGGATTCTGTGGGCACTGTGGATGATTAATGGTTATGAAAGGTTAAGTACAAAAATCCAAAAGTAATTGACTAAGAAACCCAACATATCAAACTAGAACATTGAATCAAAAAATGAAACTGGCAACGAGGTGAGGCATGAAAAGCATATATGGATGAGAGAGAGAATGGAATGGAGTTCCTAATCATGATCACATGAAGTCCCTTGTGGAGTTTGTGATTAAATGACTTGGTAGGATCCATCCTTACTCCACACCAAAACCAACCACTTTCAATGACTTCACATCAACATTCTAAGACTAGTCCATCCGTTCAGACATAAGAATGCTCCCACAAAACAACCACCATTCCAAATTGGAGAAGAAGTAGAAAGCGAGAAAGGGTCTTAGTTAGAGGAGACAAGACATGTCCCATAACCAGTGCTTGTAGCCCTTTTATTTGGTCTAAGGGATGTGCTTTTAATTCCCATTTTTTTTGGATGGGAACCACACCATGCGAAGACCCATGCATTTTCACATTTATTGTGTCTAAGTGGTGTGCTTTGAATCCTCATCTCTCTTTTCTTTTCTTTTGTTTTCTTTTTTGGATAAGGACCACACCATGCAAGAACTTATTTGACTTCCTATTCTGAAATGACACAAAACGATGAGAAGTTTATGAGAACATCCTCACACAAAAAAATAGAAAAGAATGAAGAATACCATATCCCTTTGAAGTTACATCTTATCTGAACCTTTGATTCCTTCCCAATTCTAGAAACTACACAAGTCACAAATTTGTTAAGGTTGTATTAATGAAAGAGGGACTATACATTTCCAAAACAAGAAAAAAAAATAGTGTGTAGATGGGTGGATGATGTGGACTCATTACCTATTAATTGAAAAGAAACCATGTCCTAGTTATGACATTCAAAGTCAGAAACCAGACATCAATAATCAAATCACAAATGATACATACCATCATCAAGCAGCACATTACCATTGTACCTGGTACTTTATTAGCAAAAAGAATAGAAAATTATACCAAACACAAGAAAATATAAAAGAAAGCAAAATAATATTCAAGAAATATTAAATATACTAATTATGGTGTAAAAAAAACTTAGAAAAGATAAATAACCTGAAAAAAAGATGTAAAATAAAGAATATGAAAACAAAAAGTTGTAAAACCAAATATGTGTAAAATAAAAAATTCAAAAGACTAAGGAGTTGCTTAAAGTATTAGTACAAAAGGCCATCTCCCCCACAACTAAGTTGGAAGGAGGAGATCCAAAATTTTGAGCATGGCTATCCATTTGGCAAGGTGTCTGTTGAGTTGGTTGGCTCGGGCTCATGGAAAGGTTTTAATTGTTGGATGTTCACTAATTGCTTCCTGTTTGGGCTATCAATTTTATATATAATCATGGCCCTAGATCAAAAATTCTCTTCAATAATGTAAGGTCCTTTCCACAATGTTTGAAATTTGGTTCATTGAGGCATGTGTGTAGGATTCTAGTAGAGAACCTTGTCTACTGGTTTAAACTTGACTTTCCTTATTTTGAGGTCATGGAATTTCTTGTTCAATGCCTTATGCATTTGGTTGAATAATAGGGCCATTAATCAATTTTCATCTAGCAAGTTGAGATTCTTTGATCTTTCCTTTTGTGCTAGACTTAGATTTATGTTAAGGTCATAGGCTATAGAGAGTGTACGAAGCTTGGATTAGATGGGTAGTGTTGATAGTTTTCCATATGTGATCTCATAGGGTGAATAACCTATGGGAAGCTTTTGTGTGGAGAAATAGGCCTAGAGGGAATCGTTTATTTTGGTGCTCCAGTGTCTTCGATACTTGCTAATGGTGCACATTAGAATTTTCGTAATCTCCCAATTAGTGACTTTAGCTTGACCATTGGCTTGACGGTGATATGATGTTGTGAGTTTGTGCTCAACCCCCAAGTATTGCATAAGTCTTTAGAAAGTGACACCTATGAAATGAGTTACATTATCATAGATTTAATGCACAAGGCACACCAAACCTATTTATGATATTCTATTGTACAAACTGAGCAACAGTAGTGGATGCATAGTTGGTGATGCCTACTGCTTTTGGCAATTAGTGCAATAGTCAACCACGACTATTATATACACCTTTCCATTTGACAAAGGTGTGATGGGACCCATAAAGTTAATCCCCCAAATATCAAATGGCTCAAGAGGTTGATTCCATTGTTGTGGCCCCTCCATTCAAGCTATCATTTCACCATCCCTTTGACAATGATCATAAGTGCAGACAAATTGATGTGCATCCCTGAAGATTATTGGCCAATAATATCCTACCATGAGGATTTTTATGGTTGTGCATCTCCTAGAATAATTTCCTCCACAAGGCCCTTCATGAGCATCCTAGAGAATTCATAATTGATCCATGTTAGGGACACACTAGTGCACCAGGTCGTCAGGACATACTTTGTAAAGATTCCTGTTGATTCCATGAAATGCTTAACCTAGTGAAAAAACTATTGTTTCTTCCAAATTTCTAGCCCTTTTGGTAGTTCTTTCTTAAGCAGATAAGTGAGAATGGTGTTATACCATCTTTGTTCATTAGGCATTTTTGCATTAATAGCCCCTACAGTCATCCCATCTTAGCTATGATAAGTGGTTAGTAACCACATTTTCCACATCCTTTTGATCTACCATTGTGAGATCAAACTCTTGAAAAATCACAAGCCATCGTATGACATAAGGGATCACCATTGGTTTATTCATTAAAAATTGAATGGTACTATGATTTGTGTGCACGAACATCTTATAACCAAGCACATAGTGCCTGAACTTTTCTAAGATAAACACCACTGCCATCAACACTTTTTCTGTAGTGGTGTAGTTTAACTATGCACCTGTTATACTTCGACTTGCATAGTGAATGTAATATGGATAATTTTAATAATCCAAATGTGTAAACACTACCCCCAAAGCATAATTTAATGCATTAGTCATCACATGAAATGATATAGAACAATCAGGTGCTTGTAGAATTTGGATTTTAACAAGATTCTACTTCAATTATTAAAAGGCTATTTCACAAGCAGGAGTCCAAACAAATGGTGCATCTTTCTTTGTTAATTCAACCAATAGCTTGGTGATCTTGGAAAATTTCTCAATGAAGAGTCGATAGTAGCCAGTATGACCAAGGAATGACTACACTTCTTTAACTATTTCTAGTTGATGAGTTATTCCATGGATGACCCTTATCTTTCTAGGGTCTACCTTGATTCCTACTTTTGAGATACAGTGCCCCAAGACTATGCCTTCCTAGACCATAAGATGGCTCTTTTGCCAATTGAGCCAAAGGTTTGTTTCAACACATCTCCTCAACATCTACTCAACATGGTCTAGGGCTTGCTTGAACATAGCTCTGTAGGTAGAAAATTCATCCATGAAGACTTCTATCCCACTACCAATTTGTTGTTAGAGAATGCTAGGGACTAATTGTTGAAATGTAGTTGGGGAATTGCATAGACCGAATGACATCTGATGATAACCAAAGGCCCCCCGAGGACTTGTGAAAGTTATCTTCTCCTGGTTCTCTGGTGTGATCTAGATTTCGTTATAGCCACTATAACCATCTAGAAAGCTATAATAGTTGTGCCCAGAAATGGTGTCTAGCACTTGGTTAACAAAAGGCAATGAAAAATGATCTTTGAAAGTTTCCATATTAAGCAACTAGAAGTTGATGCACACCTACCATTTGTCTTCTTTCTTAGGCACAATCACAAGTGAACTAACACACTCACTATTTACAATATGATAGATGAATCCTACCTTGAGAAGTTGCTCAATCTCCTCTTTGACAATCTACTTTAATTTGGGATTCAAACATCATTACAATTTTCATTTTGGCTTGATGGCATGGTTAGTGTATATCTGGTGCTGACATATTCTTGGACCTATTCCAATGAGCTCAAAATATGACTAGGCAAAGGCTGCTAACCATGTTTCCATAACCTTCATCAACATCTTCTTTTATTCTGTAGCAAGCTTGGCATTAATAATGACCAACTTTCCATTTTTCAAGAATACATACTCCATTCTAGTTAATAATGTCTTTAATTAAAGGGGTTCTTATTTGAAATTTTTAGGAATCTCCAACTCTCCCCAATTGATATCATCATTTACCCCCTTGGAGAGCTAGTGATGAACTTGCTTGAGTTCATCCATACTTGCAACATATTCACACATTAGGCCCTCAATAGGTTCCATGCATAATGTACTGCTACTAGAATTAGTTGTTAGCCACTTGGTGCCTTCTTGTTTTGTGGCTACTACATACAAACATCTTTGGATTTTAGCTTCTAGTACATACTTCTTGCATGCAGAGATAGATGTTCACTTCACTAACCATAGCTTCTGCACACAATGGCACCCTAAATTATTGTATGCAGTACATGGAACCCTCTTCTTCTCAATCTTTCCAAATTCATTTTCTTTAGATATCTCTAAGAAAATATCTCTAATGTCCATTTTGGCATCAATAGTGCTTAACCATGCCCTTTCTATAATAATTGGGAAGTCCCCTTTGTAGTTCTCCACCTTGATTACTATGAAGTTGGTAGGATATGACCACCCACAAATGATGATCATGATGTCTTCTACCACTTCCAATGAAACAGTGATGGATTGGTCTACTAACTCTAGCCTAGTGTTTCTCTTGTTTAAGGAAGGAAGGGTCCACATAGTGTACATATTTTGTGAGATCAGATTAACACCAAAACCAGAGTCAAGAAGAGCTTTACAAGGCTCATTCCCAACAATTTGCAAATATGATACAAGGATCAGCTAACTTCTTGGGTAGGTTATCGGCTCGAATCCAATTAGATACAACATGGGTTAACATTACAGTGTGGATTCGAGAGGGATTTTGGTTTGAAGGGGACTCAAATAAAGGTGAGGTAGAGAAAGGTGGAAGAGTAGGGCCACCAACCACTAATGTGTCTAAGGACTTTGGCAGACTGCAAGGTCAGAAGAAGGGTCTTTTCTTTGATCATGGTTTTGANCAAACTGCAAGGTCAGAAGAAGGGTCTTTTCTTTGATCGTGGTTTTGACCCACTTGGTTGGTTAACTAGTTGTAGATTAATCGTCCTTGTAGTGTTTCTTTGCTATGGTTGGGAAGGCAATTCACTTTGCATGGATGGAGTAGGTGGTAGTTGTGCAGGAGGTAAAGGAGTAGGTGTAGGAATAGAAGGAGCATGAGGATAGTAGGTGGCATCCCTATATGGTAGTTGGTACACTTTAGGAGGGTAGTGGTGAGGTTGTTAATAGACAACATGACTAGAGAAGTCCTGTGGAGATGAAGGTTGCTGAACATAATAACCATAAGGATATGGTTGCCAGTAGGGGTACTTCTCTCTTGGAGGTGCCAACACCCATGATTGTGGTTGCTGCCATTACTAGTACAATTCATAGGACTATGATGGAGTTCCACTTGGATAGTATTGCTATGGTTGGTGGGACTATTGAGAGTTGCCTTGTGGATAAGGTAATCTTTTGGGTGTTTGTCTTTGTGCAAGTCATGAATGTAAGGCATACAACCCCAGATTCCTACAACTATGACACAATTGAATAACATCCCTTAGGATGTTCATACCAGTAGATGTCACACCCACCATCATCATCTAATTCACTATCCACAACTATCTCTATCATAGCCATCTTACCCTTACCCTTGGATATGGCATGTTCATCTTCCTTACATCTCTAGCTTTCATGCTCACCACTTTGCTCCTTGGACTCTTAAGAAATTTTTAAAACAACTTGAAACTTATTTTCTATGGTGTCACATAATTAGTCAACCTTAGCCATGATTTTGGATTGTAATTTCTGGAGTGGTAAGGTTTTTTGATTAGCCACCTCATCTCTAGGCAACTCATCCTCACTATCAAAAAATCAAACTTCCCTTTTATGGATAGAAGAATCCCTATTGTATTCCTCTATACTTTTTTACTTTATCAATTCTCCCTCCTCATTGGCTACCTAATCAATTAACTTTTGGATCCAGTGGACACTTAACTCTATCAATCTCCCTTGAGCATAGACATCAAGGATTTTCCTTGTTTCAGACTACAACCCATCTATGATATGGCAAAGTTGATCAAGCTGAGAGTATCCATGGCTAGGATAGTTATGCAATAGAGAGTAGTATTGACCAATAGTGGTATCCAAGGGCTCATGGTTTTCTTGTTTCCACCCTTGGATCTGCTTCCTCAAATTGGACATTCAAGAGCACGTTTGATATTTATCATTAAAAAATTCTAACATCGTGCTCCACCATTGGATTGATTTTGGCTCCAAGGACGAGTGCTAATTTTTTGCTTCTTTAATGAGTGTCCATGGAAATAATTTCAACTTTTGCAAATCATTCTCAATATTTTGCAAGGAATATGCATCCTAGAAGGCTTGGAGATGATTTTGTGCATTAGCATCATACCCTCCTTCAAACTAAGGGATGTTGTTCATGTCTAGCCTCTTTATTCTACTATCCTTTACATGCCTTGTTGGGATCCTCATGGCCTCTACAATGTTTAACATGCTCCGAGTGGCAAGTAGAAGTTCATCAAGGCCATGGTGATGGTGCCTATGATGTTCTAGACTAACCCTTCTTTCATGGTGGTGGGTCTCTCTAGATTGCCCATGCCTTCGATTGTAGTTGTCCCAATGGTTCCTTCTGTTGTTTTAGTCTCGTCAATCACCTCCATCATGGTCACGCCCTCTGCAGCTACGATTTGAGCTAGATGAAGAAGATGATGATGATGAAGGGGAAGAGGAAGGAGAACTTGCATTGTGTCGATGCCTACCACCTATTCTTCAATGATCATGACTATGATCACGATCATGGCCTCCATTTATTCCCTTATCATGACTTTCTCCCCCATATCCATTTTTTTCATTAGATCCATCCTGACCAAACCCTAGATTATGAATTGTGGATTGCACGTTTTGGTTGAGGGCCCCTTGACCAAAGTCAAAGAGAGGAGTATCACCAAAGGAAAAACCCCTAGAGAAGTGTTCACCTCCATCCAATGGGCCAAGAAGAGGTGGAAAGGTGTTCAACCCCTTGCCCTTCACAAGCTCATGTTGGTGCTCCAGCTGATGATCCCTTAACCTTTGTACTTCAGCAAGATGATAATTCCTTGAATCAGGATCTTGCATCTCATACTTCCCATGAAGATGTTGAAGCCCATGTCATAGAGCATAACTAGAACAGATCAATCTAGTGGCAACATAATGTTGCCTTCCATGTTGTGTCACCATAGCATTTCATCTTGATGTAAGATGAAGGTGAAGTCTAGTACATACTCATCGAGATGAGCATATACCACCTAGTATTGCTGAAGCACCTGGTCTACCCTGGGTAGAGATAGACTCCTGTGAGAAGAAGACATTTTATGGTAATGAATCTATATGCAATGTGCAGTTAAGATTTAATTTAGTTGTAATAATAATTTTTGTTTTTGTAAGATTTGACTCTTAGGATTTAAACAATGAGGTTACTAAGTTTCATTAAGTTTAGATAGTGCACATAGAACTAAAGTCCCTGGCAGCAACGTCACTGATGAGTGACGAGGTACCCATATGCCTAACCATATGAATCACAAGCGTTCACATGTGATCTAATTAAATTCCATAGACTTTAATTGCCAAGTACACTAGAGCTAAATGGTGAGTTCATGTTGTCTGTTTGTTGTCTTCCCAATCTCACTTGTGAAATGCAAATGTATGGTTAAATGTGACCAAGGCATAAGATTTTTATTATTTTTTGTTTTATCAATTTGATCACCTAAAACAAGAATAAAAGTGAGAGTAATTAAGTGCTAAGGAAATTATTTTCTAATCTAGCCTAACAAAAGTAATCATCCCCACTCTTCGAACACATCCTGAACTTCGTGTAAACATTGCTAGGTTGTCAAACGCTAACCGTTTTTGAGCTACCAAGTGTCACAAGTATGTTCGAAGGGGTCGTGCTTATATCTCTTAATTAGGTTCTTAATGATGAGACGCGACATGCACTGAGCCGCGATATCGCGTCTTCCCCTGCGATATCGCGTACACGATATCACGGTCCACCGCCATATCTATAAATAAGAGGTGGCACTCCCTTCATTTCCCAATCCTGGCTAGAAGTAGCGAAGCTCTGGCAGATTGATCACTCCAGAGTTAGAATTTTTCCCATGTGCCCGCAGTAGGAGTCCTAGAGTGAACGGCTCTTTATTCGAGCAGCTTGTAACCTGAACCCAAGTTGTGTACGGCAATAAAGACGAAATTTATTGGATAAACCTTGTAGTACATGGTTTTATTATTGTTTATTTACTGCTTTCCTAGTGCGCACAAGTATGACTTGATTACGAGCATCTACGGACCTGTACGGCTAGTCAAGGAATCGGCTACTCATTGCTAGGCTAGAACGTGTGATAAGTAAGACTTAGTTACGAGCACCCACGGGTGTGTACGGCTAGCTAAGGAATTGGCTGCTTATCACACTTAAGCTAAATAGGTGCCTCAGTACGACCACTTCGAGCACTTGCGTTACGTGTGGTGATCCCAGTGACGATTAGCGTTTGGTAAGCCACAGTTGCATAGTTCAGGGTGTGTCTGGTAAGTGGGAACGGATGCTGACGCTAGTTAATTTAGACTTAGGACATTAGTTAGAGTTAGCTTAGTTTCTCAACCCTTTCCTCTGATAGCATAGAAGATAAACCGAAAAATACCAAAAAAAATCACATACCTCAGACTTGCTTAACCATACACCGTGACACTTACAAGCAAGCCTGGGAAGACAACGAACGATTAACCCTAAGTGTTTCTTGTGGTGTTAAGGCATTTAGTCTACGGAGTTCGACCGGATCGCGCGTGCACACTCGTATTCGTATGGTTGAGTATAGGGGTACCTCGCCACTCATCACTTAATTAATCAAAATTAATTACTAAATGAATAGCATTAAACATAAACTACATGAAATCACAATATATAAATGCATAAGAAAGAAAGTGCTACAAGCATGAATCAAAGAGCTCATCTTTACTACCAACACAATGGTGTGTTCATGTACATCAATGTTTGAATAAAGATCCGATTACACTTAGACCTCCTACTACGAGCACTTGGAAAATATTCTAACTCTCAAATGAACAAACTACAAGAATTTTGCTACTTCACTTCAAAAACTCCTCCCCAATCATGTGCCCAAGGGCTATATTTATAGGCCCAAGAGTACTTCACGATATTGCATGTTCGATATCACATCATGGGTCACGATATCACATACTCGATATCGTGTACTTGATATCGCGGCTGCTCCGATATTGGAGCTAATGAAAAACATGATTCATCAAAGTCCTTTGTCAATTTATTGCTTATACTCAAATGTTATATTATATGGAGGAAACTAATTATGCTAAGAAAATAATGAATGCTACATAAGAAAATAGATGGTTGCATCAAGGAAAATTATAGCTTCAATCATGGAATATTATTATAGAGGATCTTCCTTTAAACAAAAAGCTCTTCTAGAAAACTATAAAAGAAAAGGTCTTGGCTAAAGTTTGGTTAAACACATCAAGGAAAAAACATTTTTATTTACATTCTGTTAGAGGATGTTTGTTATCTAGTACTCAACAGTATCTATTCTCAACTATTCCTATTCATTTAAGAAAGTAAATTGCTAGAGCAAGAATGAGCTCTCATAATCTCCTTATTGAGGTAGGTTTTTGGATCAATTTACCAAGAGAAGATCATATTTGCAAGCTATGCAAACAAATCATAGAAGATAAAGAACATATTTTTTTTATTTGCCCATCTTTGACTTACATTTGATTAAATTATATTATTAATTGTAATATGCTAATTACTCTCATTTAAATTGACCCTATCTACTTGGGGCATTACATTAATGATGTTTTCAACTTTCTTCAACACTATGTTGAGGTATTTTAAATGTCTAGCAAATCCTTTGTGATTTCCTAGATGTAATAAAAATCTCTAATTTCCCATTTCCAAATACTTCACTATTCCAATCCACAAATTACAATCATCTCACTCATGAATGCTTGTCATTTATATGGTTGGACATATGGACTACATCACCACTCATCAATCAACATTAATAGAAAAAGGCATTTCAAATTTTTTCTAATCAACTTGGAAATCTACATTCTCATAATTAATAGAAACTTCCACCCCAATAGAAGAAGTAGAAATGTGGGTATCAATTGAAGAGATTGGAGGTAATTTAGAATTCCCATATGGTAATTTAGAATAAAGACTCCATTCTATATTGAGAGGGGATTTAATTATTTAGCAGTATTATGTGCCAATATGAAATCTCAATATGATGTCTTTATTTCTATAGTAATAAAGTGCAATTATAATAAATAGTTCTCCTTTTCCAATGGGAACCTCAATCATAATCCACCTACGTTCAATCATAATCTCAATTGAGGAACACAGAATATGCTAATTAAGTATTTGAGAGATAAATCGTACGTTCAATGATCAATTAGAAATTTTACTTGGCATGATTTTTATAATAAACCTTATTTTTGGAATGAAATCCATCGTTTTAGATATATTTTTTCTGATTTTTAAATTTCACTCATGCCAGTCACCCAGTTATAGCCATTCTTGAAATATGCCGACCCAAAAGATTTCCCAACTGCTTAATATGAACATAAAATTTGTACTCGACTTAATCTATGTTCGATCTCTTTCCTTTGTAACAAAATTTATAATTCCTTCTTTGCATTCCGTAACAAAGGGTTATAAACAATACATCGTAATTGAGGAACACAATAAGCTAATTAAGTATTTGAGAGATAATGTAACGTTGATAACAGCATGAAGATTAACATGAACATAAAATTTCCTGGGGAATCCCTGATTCATTATACACCGCACAATTATGAAACTCAAATTATAATTATACACCACACAATTATGAAACTCAAATTATAATTCGCTGAACAGTAATCATTAGGTTAAATTATTCAATATTCGGGCCTTTTCGAATTTGTTAAGTCTACTACTAATTGAATCGAAAAAGTGCGGCGAATCACGCGCAGAGACACGACGAATACAAGGCGAGTAGAAGTCCATGAAATTAACATTCCTTGTCACCTGAGATCACAAAAGAAAAAAATCCTTCACAAATTGAACAGTGCACGGTTTCAGTGCGTGAAAAAAAGATCTCATAACAGGTGTCTACTGCTCATCATATGGTTGTGTTTCTAAGCAGACAATCATGTTTTCCAGAGAGAATCGTCAAGACTCTCCGGACCAGTCCGGGTACTCAACCATCATGGGTCTGGCGGACTGTTAGACGATGCAAACACCGAGGTTTTAACTTCCCTTCCTTCCTATTTCATTTTCTTATTTGAAAGAACAGAAAAAACATTTGATATGGCATCCTTCCTGATCTTGCTTTTATTCACTAATGATAGATGCAGAACGTCTAGAGATGCAATAAAATTTTAATTTCATTGTTAGCAGTGATTTTTGTTTTTCCTTTCCGTGCTTCATGTCTGCTCTAAAATTTGCATGCAGAAGTACCAGAATTTGAAGGAAATTACAAGAGAGGAGATGGAAATTTTGGTGAAGGTAGGAAGAATCTTTACCCTGGGGTGTGTTTGTAGATATCTTGAAGCTGGAAGACTATTATTATGATGGTTTCATGTTGCAGGAATTGAGGGAGATTATACTAACAAATGTTTTGGAACCTTTTGTTTTTTTGCATGTCTTAGAAGCTATATCAAGAGAGCAAAGATCAGCTGCTTAGACAGGAAAGACACGGGTTGCATAAGAAGATCCTGCTACGTATGGAAGAAGTGGAGTCCTTGAAATCTGCGTACGGTGAAGCGTCACAGAGTCTGCAACAAACTCGGAACAAACTCCAACAGGCTCAGACCACCATTACAGATCTGCAAATGCAAATTCAAAACCAGGCCGATACGAAGGATGAATCGGCAGCAACGCTGAAGAAAGAGAGAGACCGTATTGAAGAGGAGTTGCAGGAACGTAATAATGAATTAAATTGGAGAACGTATCCGGAATCGATGAAGTTGCAGAGCTGGTAAATGAGGTTGCATACCTTAAGCAGCAGTTGCAGGAGCATGAAGAGATACGGAAAAATAAATACGAGGAAAGAAAGAAAGTTCATGATAGCTTTCAATCCGAAACGCAATCGCAGAAAGAAGCATATGCAGCTGTCGAATCTGAGCTGCAGTCCACGAAAGAGCAATGGGAGAAAGAGAGAGAATTTCAATGCAGAGCTTGGTAAGAGTCAATCCGACCTGCAATTGGCGTGGGAGCAATTGCAACAGGAGAGGGAAAGGCACGGCAGCGAGATCGAGAGTAATATTGGAGCTGCGTTCCAGGAGAAAATCCATCGAATGTGTTCGAAGCGCATTGCACTCTGCCAAAAAGGAACTGGTAAAAGCCAAAGAACAAAAATTTCACGAAACTGAAAACTCTGAGCTGCAGTCAGCAAAGCTGGACCTCGAAGAACTACGATCCGAAGCTGCAACTCGCAAGGGAGCAACTGCAGCAAGAGAAGGAAAGCTACGACAGCGAGATCTCGAGAGTGCGATCCTAGCTTTGTTCCAGGAGAAAATCCTGCGAAGCTCTTCGAAGCGAATTGAATTCCACTAAAAAGCAACTGGAGAAGGCCAAGGAAGAAAAACAAGTTCTCGAAGCTGAGGACTCTGATTTGCAATCCGCGAATCAGGAGATCGAAGCGCTGCGATCCGAGATGTTCTCTGCCAACGAAACATTGCAGGATGCGCGGCAGACTTCCACCGACATGGAATCTCAGATATCTTCTCTGCAACAGCACCTGAAACACGACTCCGAGAAAAACGCTATCGTAACCGAGCAGTTGGCCAAGGAAATCACTTACCAGGACGTGCGCAACAACCGATTGGAAGACCGAATTCGTGAATTGTTGGAAAAGGAACAGAAGCGGGAACAGGAGCTACGTTCGCTCAAGGTCAAGGACGAGTTGGGTCGTTTGCAATCGACAGTGTCGCCGAATCTCTGCAGCAGCTTGAAGCCATGAATACGACTGTAATGTGCCACGCAACCGAGATAAAGCCACCTCGGCGAGGCCCGGAGCAGTGGCGAGCAGGCCGAGATCCCTGTAAGGGAGCTCGAACAGGCCAACTGGAGCTTGAAAGACGAGTTACAGAACCGAGGCCATCCATAGCGGACATGAATTGATGTGAAAGCTCTCCAAACGCGGAAGGCGGAGCTCGAACCTAAGCTGGAATCGATTCAACTGGAACTGGAACGGGCGAACGCGAGCTTGAAAGACGAGTTGAAGAACCGCAGCCAGAGCGGCCATGAATTGGATGTGAAGGCTCTGCAAACGCAGAATGCGGAGCTCGAATCCAAGCTGCAATCGATTCAACTGGAGCTGGAACAGGCAAAATCCAGCACAAAAGACGAGTCAGAGAACCGCCGCCACAGCGGCCATGAATTGGATACGAAGGCTCTGCAAGCACAAAACGCGGAGATCGAAGCTAAGCTGGAATCGACTCAATTGGATCTGGAAAGCTTGAAAGGTGAGTTGCAGAACCGCCGCCAGAGCGGCCATAAAATTCTATACGAAGGCTCTGCAAATCTGGAATGCGGAGCTCGAAGCGAAGCTGGAATCCATTCAACTGGAGCTGGAAGCAAGCAAGAAGAAACATCAGGTACACGAAACGTCCGAGGACAAAGATTCTTCCGGATTATTCATTGTGATCAAGACCGGGCCATTGTACCCTGCAATAGGCAAAATCGGCACCGCCGCCGAGCCGATCACGCCGGAGACAAAAGAAGAGTCCCCGAGGGTTCGGGATACGAGTCCAACGCCGAAACACAGAGAGGAACATCATGAAACCCTGAAGCAAACGCACTCAAAAGCAGCACATGAAACCCTAACGCAGAAGCAAACGCCAGCAACAGCAGCACCTGAAACCCTGACTCAAAATCAATCAAGAGCAGAGGAAGAACAGGAAGAAGAAGCAGAAGCAGAGCCGACTCTGGCTCCTCCTCGGAAAACGGCCCAGGCCGGCGCCGGCGGAGTCCGGAAAACAGGACGATATACAGAGGAAGAGGACCGTCCCCTGACAACGTAGACGGTCGCCGAGCTCTAGCAAATGCTGCAGCAGGCCGGAATGTCTGATCAATTCAAGCTGTTCATGGCAGGCCATGGCCGTCCGAAGAAGGATAACTGGCTGAGTTTTGCATCCTCCTTTTAAAGAACTGGTATCCGGCTCCGGGGGACTACGATGCTAAAAAGAAGCAGCCGAGGAAAAGGCGGTGAAAAGAGTTGCAGACGAAGATTACAGGAGGCTGTTCCTCTTCTTCTTCTTCTTCTTCTTCTTGCTGCTGCTGCTGATACCTTCTTCTTTCCTCCTCCTCCTCCTGCTGATTCCAATCTTGTTCTTGCTCATATGCTGTTCTGCGACTGCGTATTCATGCACATTCCAATCAAGTTTCATGTTGAGGAAGACGAAGATCATGCCTGCGCTGGCCTATGCTGTATTTTCTGTTCCTTCCAGCAAAATTTCCCCTCCCTCTTTTACTGTAAAGAGCTTCCTGCTTTTCCATATTTTGCAGTGATATTAAGTCGTTGCCACGATTAGTTTTTCTTTTATTTTATTACTATCATAAATTTTTTTAATTTTAATTTCTTTTTACGTGCATCCCTTTGCATTGGATGCATAAAGACTGCGAACCGGCTCATCGGTTGTCCTTAAAAATTGCAAAATACACGGATAATGCTGTATTAGGAAAAATACATGGAAATTTTATTGATAAACACTATTCTTGTTAGTTTAGTGTTAGTCTCGTACACACCAATCAGTTTTTAATGGTATTAAAAGTTGGTTATTCATAATTTCTTAAGTCTAGCATTTTTTTGATAGGTCATTGCAATTTTAATCATTTGAATAGAATGAGGACATTTTAAACAATGTTTAATAATTTTACTGTAAATGGTTTCTTTTTCTGGTAAGCAAGTATTGTTTTCCCATATACTAGTTTAAGTAGAAACATAAATATTATCATATTTGATTATGATAGTAATTGCCGTGTTAAAAAAGTAAGTTAAATCAAACTTCAATGAACAAATTTGCTCAAACTTGGAAGAAATTTGGGAATAATAGTTAAGCTGAAAGAAAGATTTCAAATTGGAAGATATTTCAGGGATTTTGCTCTAGCATTTTATAAATTAAATGATTAGGAATTTTAGTTTATAAATTATCATAAAAAAATTTAATGGGTTTAACATGCAAAGTAAGTTTTCATATAAAATTTTAGCAATCCCAAATTCACACATTGGTTCTTTCTATATGATTTTTAGATGTTATTCTAGGAGATGTAATTAATTATCCTTGTTGAAGCCACATATATGATGGTTGAAAAGCCTAACTTTAAGAAAATAAGCCTAGTCTAGATTTTAGGCTTGACAAAAGTTTGAAAGAATAGTAGGACTTTCCAATAGCATATGTATTTTCTGAGGTGTATGTTAATTGCAAATTTATTATATTATGGCATAAAACCAAAATTAATCATCATGTCATAGGGTTATCGCTTGGTTTTGCACTCTCCAAGGTTGAATTCATAACTTAAATTTTTTGAAAGCAGTACATTAACATAATTCTAAATGATATCATGTTTTATTGAATAACTAGAGAATTTATATAGTGGAAATCTACAATAGCATCTAAATATATTACTTTTAAAATAAGCATATCATTATTTATCATTGCTACAAAGCAAGTTGAGTACATGGTTTTTAAAAGTATCATTTAATTTATGCATGTTTTTATGTGGATCATTCATGTGCTAGCATTGTTTTGAGCATCCTTAGATTTGTAACCTTGATATCTTATCAATTTAATAGAAATTTAGTATACAATTCATACTTTATATTTAGAAATCATAAATTTTTAAACTTTACCCTAAAAGAAGGTGATCTTACTAGTTACTTATAGTAGTAAACACTACCATTTTAAAGGGAAGATAAAGTATACAAGTCCTAGTATTTGTATTGCTTTTATCACATTAATCTAAGTTGATCTAAGCTTTGTCACCATAAAATCTTATCAAGTCAAATAGAAATTTAACATACAATTTGTAAATTTAGAAATTATAAATTTTTACATGCTTTACAATAGAATAAAGTAATTTCACTAGTTACTAGTCTCACATGGACGTAAACATAAAATTTTTTAAAAAAGGTAAAGTCTATAATTTCTAATTACTATAAGTTTTTTTAACATCAACATCATTATCCTAGCCTTGTTTAAACAAAATGGATTTAGCTACGTAAGTTCTTTTTTGCCACTTACTTTTATGAAAAGCTAGATTTTTTTTGTTTGCAATTTCTTCAACTCATCTTCAATTGTTTTTAACCATTTTTTCTTTGTCTTTATTTTGATGGCATCCTTGGAATAGTGATGAACCATGATATCAGGGCCGCAATATCGAAGCTTGCCAAGTGATATCGAACATCTGAAACATGTCTCGTCGCTTATAAATAAAAGTCGGGTGCACTTGGTTTAGCAATGGGTTAATTTTAGTTTTCTTAGTCCTTTGCCCAAACTCTTGCACTTTTCCCTTCTCAAAGTTAGAATTATTTCTGAGTGCCCATAGTAGGAGTCATAAAGTGAATAGATCTGAGCACACATTGTGGCCAGAAATAAAGATGAACTTTGCGATAAACCTTGTAGCATTCTGAATAGATTATTTCTTACCCTTAATGTTAATTACAGTTATTTAATGCCTTTATTAGCTGATTAATTTTCTCTCTCTCTCACCTTGTTAACTTTCCCAAGTAAGCACACTCAGTATGACCACTTTGAGCATACATGGAACACTTGGTAACCCAGTAACGATTAGTGTTTGGTAATCCCAGTAGTGTTATGCTAGTTCAGAATGTGTATGGCAAGTGGGAATGAATGCTGGTGTTAGGGCTAGCTAGAGCATAGTTGATTAGTTAAATTAGATTAGTTAATTACTTCATTTCTCTCCTTTTAGCACTAGGACATAAAACATAAAAATCATACGCCTCAAGTTTACTTAACCATACAATCATGCCATATAAGTAAGCTTGGGAAGACAATGATTAACTAACCTGTCCTTGTTCTGTGAAGGTGCATAAGCACCTAGCCCTTGGAATTTAACTGGATCATGCATGGACGCTCATATTTGTATGGTTGAGTGTAGGGGTACCTCGCCACTCATCAAATAGGGATATAGTAACCTCTTTTTATGAAATTAAAACTCAAATTTTATTAGGTTTATAGATCATCTTGATCCATTAGGTAATAAAAATATACATGTTAAGTTTTGAAAACATCATTAACAAACTTACCATGTATTCTTGATTCATAGAGGTAAATGGTAAAAAAGATCTCACATAGCCGACCGCATTTTGTTGGGATAATGCTAGGATGATGATAATGATGACAAAGCATTATTGGTAATATTTGAAACAGTCAACCAAATTTACAAGTATAATATTTCATCTATGTTTAGTATGCTCCAATGCAAGTGATTGCAAAAAAATGTGGTATTCATCTTCGATACTATTTGTATTGCATAATTAGCATATTTATTCCTTACAAGGAATTTTGTACCATATAACTATTTTGACTCTTGAATGATGAGATCCCATTCATTCTCTACTAATTATGCATTGTAACTAATAAGGAATAGTAGAAAATAAATGACATGTCTTTGAATTAAGGCCTCATCTATTACTATTCAAATAGAAATATTTTTTCCCCTTCTACTCTTTTCCAAAGTTTTTGATGTATTGCTTGTTTTACCAAATTGGGACCTTAGTTAATATCAAAGTAGAGAATGTGCTTTTGAATATTCTATTTCTTAAGCCATAAAAATCCATCATAAAGCCATCCTTTATCATGAGTTTCCATTGTCACTTAAAATATTTATTTAATGAAAATGAAAAAAAATCATGTGTAGACTATAAACTGATAAAAGCTTCATCCTCTAACGACATAATCTCTTATTTGAGTAGCATAATATCATATTATGTTTATCTTTTCACTTTAAATTTATTGAGAAAAAAAACTTATGAATTTCTTCTATTTGTTTCTAATATTTATTTGATAGAGCAAGACCCCTTACAATATACTCAAAAAATATTAGGTTGAATAATGACATGATACTGTTATTTTTAAATATCTCAAGCTATTATATTTTCTTTTTAAAGTATATAAGGCTTTCATGGAACTTGAAACTTTGGAGTAATACACTAATCTCATTTGTAATTTCATAAGCATTTTAAACCAAGATATTTGTAAGAGGAAATTATGTCCATATGTTCATATCTTATAGTAAAATTGTACATCTTATTTCATGTGCCACAAATCATAATTTTTGTTTTTGGGATATTAACTTTTATTTTTAAATATCAACAAAATTCATCAAGAGCATTAAGCATTTGTTGGAATCCTTCCATTGAATGTGAAATTAAGGCAACATGATCACCATAGAGTATGAGTCTAACAAGATGCTTTCAATTGTAATTGAAAAATGAGTTGGTATTTTATGCATCTACTTTTCAAGTTCACCAATAAAAATATCAAATAAAGTAGAAGAAAGAGAACATCCTTGTTTATAGGCTCATTATTTGATCTTCTTTGCACATGCTTAAACTATCTAAGACATCATTCTTGTAAGTTATCTAAGCTAAAAGCGACTTCAAGTGTTCCTCTAATGTCTATATTGTATAGTTTATCTCTTCTAATAATATTCAACATCCATCTAAGAATTTACATTTCTACTAAATTGATTTGTTGGTAATTCCATTTTTATACTAATGAACATTCAACACCATATAAGATAGTAGACCTGATTATTGTCTTATAAAATTTTTCCTTTAGTTTCTTGAGATTCTTTATCATATAAAATATCACTAATCCATCTTCATTTTGATCCATCCTATTTTAAGTTTATTTCTTATATTTGCATGTTCTAACCAGCTAAGGAATGTCTTAATTATAGCATGTGTTACCCACTAATGCACTTTATGCATTTGTTAATGCATGAAAGTGGCCACCATGCCCACTAACGCATTTTTATGGGTTAGTTAATGCATGAAAGTGGTCACCATGCCCACTAACACATTTTATGGGTTAGTTAATGCATAAAAGTGGCCACCATGTCCACTAACACATTTTATGGATTAATTAATGGATGAAAGTGGCCACCATACCCACTAACATATTTTTATGAGTTGGTTAACACATCAAGGTGGTCTCCATATCCGATAATGCATTTTTTATGCATTGGCATTGGGTTTCTTATGGTAACTAATTCTGTAGTGTATAAATTCATTCTTGATGGGAGAACAAAGGCACCACAAATTGTAGCAAGATTGTAGCTTCAGTTCCTTTCATAGATGCTTGAAGATTGCATACACGAACATTGCAGAGTGATCATGTAAAAGAAAAATTAGAACAAAAAATTTAATTTGAGGCATCAATAGCTGGAGGTCAATTCCATTTCCTCAAGAATTGTGCATTTCCAATTATTTATGCATGTGAATTTTTGTGTCATTTTCTTCCACATTCTGTATTTTGATCACTTGTGCCATCTAGTTTTTTGCATAATTATTTTCTTACATTTGGTATTAGAGCCTTAGATCTCTGTCTTGATGCAATTTTTGATGATGGTGCAATTTGGAAACAACATTTTTTAAAAAAATTTCTGTGCTTTGTAGTTTGAGGAAGATCACTCGCTTTTGGTTTCTACCTGGTAAAAGAGATTTCAGTCTCACATTTTTAAAGGTTTCTACAATAGCTGTCATTATGTAAATATTTTTAAAGGTTGACCATGATTTGGTTTAACTTGAGTGGTCTTAAGGCTAACAAATGTTTATACCCTCTGTTCATATCTAGATTTTGTGAATTATGTATGTGCTTTTTCCATTCTGGCTTTCATATCTAGCATTTATCATTGTTATTATTATTTCTAGTGTTTTTCTTCATGTCGGCCAATGAATTAACATGATTCTATGGGGTTTTCTTTTAGTGCTTTAGCCTCCACCTGTGCACCTTGGGCTAGAATAATTGAATGAATTATGTTTATACCATGTTGAATTTGGTAATTTATCAATTTGATGTATATTTTTGTATATGTATGCATCATTTTTTGCATATGTATCTATATAATTTTGTATAATTAGAGAGTACCATAGCATCTTTAATTATGCAAAATTATGTACTAAGAGTTTTTGGACCACATATGGTACACAACATTAAAAATTTTGATTAATCATATGTAATATGATAAAATTTAGCTCACAAGACCCTTTAAGATTTCTTATAACACACATAAGGACAAATAGTCAATTAATGAACTGATGGCCATGTATGTGCAAGAAGAGGGGAGGCTTGCTATGAAAGTGAAAGAGAGTGTGCATCTGGCTACATAAGAAAAGAATAAAGGACAAGCCAAAGGCAAGTGGAAGGTCAAATTTCATGCATAAGCTAATATTAATGAAGAATCCAGATGTTTTTTCTACAAAAAGAAAGGGCACATAAAGAAGGATTATTCTAAATATCAGAAATGGCTTGAAAAAAAAAGGTACTCAACTCTCACATGTTTGTTTTAAATCTAATATGGTTGATGTTGGCCATGACACATGGTGGATTGATTTTAGTTCTACAATCCGTGTTACCAATTCCTTGTAGGGGGTGAAAAATCTAAGGAAGCTAGTGGAAAGTGAGTCATGCATCTATTCAAGCAACAAGATGCACTCACATGTGGAGGTAATCAAAACATGCTTTTTAGTTTTAAGCAATGGTTTTGTTTTAGAATTGGAAAAGACATTTTATAGTCCAAGTTTTTCAAGGAATTTAATTTCTGTTTCAAGGCTTGTATCATTGGGATTTTCCTTTAATTTTTTAGACAATATATTTAGTTTATATTATAGATCTGAACTTATTGGAAATGGTACAATGATAGATGGTCTTTTCAAAATTAATTTACAAAATGAAACTTCTTATACTTATATGCATGTTCATGCTGGCATTAAGAGATGTGTTATGAATGATGAATCCTCTATGTTGTGGCATCATAGATTAGGACATATCTCTATTGAAAGAATAAAGAGATTAGTAAATTATGGAGTACTTATTACTCTGGATTTTACTAACTTTGACACTTATGTGGACCACATAAAGGGAAAGTAGATCAATATGTCAAAGAAAGGTGCCAAGAGGAGTTCAGACATATTAGAGATCATACATACAGATATTTGTAGTCCAGATATGAATGTGTATGGTCAAAAGTATTTCATTACCCTTATTGATGATTACTCATAATATATGTATCTCTACTTGCTTCAAAACAAGAGAAAAGCTTTAGATGCCTTCAAGGTGTTTAAGGCTGAAGTAGAGAAATAATGTGGTAAGCAAATAAAGATAGTGAGATCTAATAAAGGTGGTGAATACTATGGTATATATATTAATGATGGACAAGCACCTAATCCATTTGCTAAGTTTCTTCAAGAGCATGGAATTTTTTCCCAACACACTATGCTTGGGTCTCCAGACTAGAATGGTGTGGCAGAAAGAAGAAACTGAACATTATTGGACATGGTGTGAAGTATGCTTAGTGGCTTCAAGCTTCCTAAGTCATTGTGGAATGAAGCTCTTAAGATGGCAATGTATATATTAAATCAAGTTCCTTCCAAGGTTGTCTTTAAGGCACCATTTGAATTATGGAAAGGTTGAAAATTGAGATTGCAACATATACACATTTGGGGATGCCTATTTGAAGTAAGAGTCTATAATCCATAAGAAAAGAATCTAGACCCAAGGACCATAAGTGGGTATTTTGTTGGATATGCTGAATGGTCTAAGATATACATATTCTATTACCCATAACATACTATGAGGTTTGTGGAATCAATGAATGCTAAATTTCTTAAGAATGACTTGATTAGTAGGAGTAGTAGATCTTGGAACATTGTTCCTGAGATAAATCATACATATGTTGAACCCACTATTTCAAATGATAGACTAATTATTGTGCACAATACGCCTAGAGCACAAATGCATACTAAACAACAACCAATCATTGAAGTTCCAAAAACTGCTAATTAAGAAGTAGTAGATCTAGCTGAACTATAGATACCAAAACCTATTGAACAACCTATTAAACATAATGATCCTAAAGAGAATGATGAATCAACATTAAGAAGCCCTACTAGAGTAAGGTGATAAGAAATTCCTAGTGACTATGTGGTGTATCTACAACAGTCTGACTACAAAATAGGAGCTATCTCAAAACCTTTTCACAAGCCATGAGTTGTAAGGAATCTAACTTGTGGTATGATGCCATGAAAGATAAAATGAACTCTATGTCATCTAATGGAGTCTGGGATCTTGTCAAGTTTCTTGATGGTGTAAAAGCCATTGGATGAAAGTGGATCTTCAAGACTAAGAAAGACCCATTGGGTAAAATTGAAAGATATAAGGCCAGACTTGTTGCTAAAGGGTTTACTTAGAAAGAGGGAATGAATTACAAGGAGACCTTTTCTTTTGTATCTAAGAAGGACTCCCTTTATGTTATCATGGCATTGGTTGCCCATTTTGATTTTGAATTAGATCAAATGGATGTGAAAATAGCATTCCTTAATGGTGATCTAAAGGAAGAGGTTTATATGAAAGAACCTAAAAGATTTTTCTCTAGTGATGGTGAGAAATTGGTATGCAAACTAAAGAAATCCATATATGGATTGAAATAGGCCTCCCATCAATGGTACTTAAAATTCCATGATATAAACACTTCATTTAGTTTTGAAGAAAACATCATGGATTAATGTATATACCAAAAGGTCAATGGAAGAAAAATCTATTTCCTTGTTCTATATGTGGATGATATCCTTCTTGCAACCAATAACAATGGATCTCTATATGAGGTGAAACATTTTCTCTCTAATAATTTTGACATGAAGAATATGGGTGAGGCATCTTATGTCATTGGCATACAGATCCATAAGGATAGATCTAGATGTATTCTGTGATTGTCGTAAGAAACCTATATCAATAAATTTTTAGAGAGATTTCAGATGAAAGACTGATCACTAAGTATAACATCCATTGTGAAGGGTGATAGGCTCAATTTGAACTAGTTCCCTAGGAATTATTTAGAGAGAAGTTAGATGAGCAACATTCTGTATGCTTCAACTATTGGAAGCCTTATGTATGCTTAGGTTTACATAAGACCTAACATTGCATTTGCTATGGGAATGTTGGATAGATATCAGAGTAATCTAGGTATTGATCAATGGAGGGCTACAAAGAAAGTGATGAGGTACCTTCAAGGTATGAAAGACTACATGCTTATGTATAAATTAACTGACTCCTTGGAGGTGATTAACTACTCTAACTTAGACTTTGTTGGCTATGTTGATTCACGGAAATCAAAATTTGATTATGTTTTTATGTGAACTAGAGGAGCTATATCTTAGAGGAGTGGAAAGAAAACTTTGGTTGCTACTTCCACCATAAAGGCAGAGTTTGTTTCTTGTTTTGAGGCTACTTCACATGGTCTATGGTTAAAGAGTTTCATATCAAGGCTTAGAATTGTGGATTCTATATCTAGGCCATTAAGAATTTTTTGTGATAATTCAACTGCTATCTTTATGACTAAGAATAATAAGAGTGGTAGTCAAAGTAAACACATTGACATCAAGTACTTAGCCATAAAGGAATGCATTAAGGAAAACAAAGTGGTCATTGTGCATGTAAGCACTGAATTAATTATAGCTAATCCTTTGACAAAAGGAATGTCACCAAAGTCATTTAAGAATCATGTAGTTCATATGGTACTTGGTTCCATAATGTAATTTTTTGTACATACAACATACAGTCTTAATGAAACTCTTATTAAGTTATGCTATTTTCTCATATGGTTTGCACATATAGTTATTAGAGAAAATACACATATGGCAAGACCTAGAATGAACATTGGATTTATTCATAAATTTAAGTTACCATATAAGGAATTACATTTAAAAGATGATGCATTATAATACATGGAAGATAATACTCACATTAAGAGGAACTATCACCTTGATTCATGCATTTATTTCTTAAACCCTAAACCTGATTAAATATGGAGACCAAGTGGGAGATAGTATCATGCATTACCCACTAACATGCTTTAAGCATTAGTTAATGCATAAAAGTGGCCACCATGCCCACTAATGTATTTTTATGGATTAGTTAATGCATGAAAGTGTCCACCATGCCCATTAAAGAGTTTTATGGGTTAGTTAATGCATGCAAGTGGCCACCATGTCCAACAATGTGTTTTATGGGTTAGTTAATCCATGAAAGTAGCCACCGTACCCACCAACGCATTTGTATGACTTGGTTAATGCATCAAGGTGGTCTCCATATCTAGTAATATGTTTTTTACGCATTGGCATTGGGTCTCTTATGGTAATCGATTCCATGGCCTATAAATTCATTCTTGATGGAAAAACAAAGGCATCACGAATCAAAGTAGGATTTCAATTTCAATCCGTTTCATAGATGCTTGAAGATTGCATACACCATCATTGTAGAGCACCCATGTGAAAAAAGAATCAAAATGCCAAATTTAATCTAAGGCATCAATGGATGGAGGTTAGTTCCATTTGTTCAAGAATTGTGCATTTCCAATTATTTATGCACGTGAATTTCTTGTGCCATTTTCTTTCACATTCTGTACCTTGATTACTTGTGCCATCTAGTTTTTTACACAATTATTTTCTTACATTACTAAGCATAGAAATCATTTTTAAATCCTTTGCCACCTTAATAGGTTAGTCCATGTTATGGAGGTAGAAGTTAATAAACATATAGTAATCAAAATAAATAAATATTAATATAAAAAAATTAGAGTATAATGTATCAACAAATAGAGTCTTAAAAAAATCCTAATGGTTTTGGGAATGCCTTTTTAGGTCTTTATCCTTACAACCAATCCTTAAAACTCCCCCTTTGGGGTAGAAAAAGGATCAGGTCTTACCCTTGTTTAGAAGTTCCCTCACAGGTTTTGGTTTACAAGTCACATATTTGATTCTAACAAGTATGTCTCCTAACTTCCTTAACTTTCGATTCATATGATGATCTTTATTATTGAAGTAATAAGGCTCTCAAATAATTCTACAATGAAGTCACAATAATTTTCAAATTTTAGGCCCTCCATTATTAAAAAATGATGCTTTCAAGCTTTCTTCAATGTTAAGATCCCTCCACTTTAACTTCAAATCTAAAATGCTCTCATAATTCCTCTTATAATTCTCTCATAATTATCTCTAAATCTTATAATCCTCAATTTTATAAAATCCCCATCTCACAACTCTTACAATCATTAAAATTTTTTCAAATATTATTACAAATAAAGAAGAGAAAGTTTTCAAAAGAACAAGAATAAGATTACTCTCATTTAATTTCATTTGAAGTTATATTTGATGCTTTGATAATCATTTTGATTCATTTTTATATCATATTGAAAGGTCTCTACATTTATTAGTGAATTCTAACTTTATGAATAATATTCAATGTTGTTTGATGAGATCTACATATTATTGATGGATTTAAAGAAGTTCAATTTTATGTGCATGTTGAAGATGACATTTCTCCTTATTTTCATTCATTTTGTCTCAAATTTGCATCATATCATTTCATTAGGTGTATGTTCTACAATTAAGGACATATGGATTCAAATCAAATTTGAAACAAAAAAGATTAGATTTCATCTTGATCATTTTTTTATAAAAATGTCTTCTATGCCTATTAATTTGTATCTCAAGACATATAAATTTTAGTTTTAATTTAATTTCATAATTATATGTACCTTAAGAATGGAAGTAGATAAAGCAAGTTTATCACCAAAAATCATATCATTACTACTTGATTAAAAGTTGTTACAAATTTTAGATGTTTATTTCCAAGCATGCTGCACAACAAGACACTAAAAAAACATGAGAAAATAAGTTTTCACTTTCATAAATAGGACATTAAAGAGAAAAAAATTCCTATATGTTGAGGTTGAGTGTTGAGAGGAAGACCTTCATGTATAATACACCATCAAAAAATATAAATTTTTGGAAAGGTATGAACTCTTCAAATATCTTTCGTTTCCTCATCCAAAAGCATGATGATAATGGCATTTTTCACGCTTTATTGAATTTTTTATAAATAAAATCATTATTGATAAGAATATTTTATGTAACTTTTGAGTTAAAAGAAAAATTTATTTTTCCATCCTTTTAAAAAATGGCTACAAAAGATTGATGCAAATTGCTATCAACTTTAAATAAATTCTCAAGATCAAAAATTAATTTAAAAAAAATAATTTTTCACTTTATAGAGGCTAGAAGATTCTTTTTATATAATCCATCTATCATGCATACTTATATAGAAATTGTAGTGATACCAAATTTTCTCCAACTCACAATCTAGATGAATTAGTAGCCCAAGTTCCTTCATTAAAAGTAAGCCACTACAAGGTAATTTTCTTAAACATATCTTCTAAAATTGTAATATAGTTGTAATTCAAATCATTAACTCAGTTTACATGTCTTTCAAATTTGTTTAAGAATTGAAGAATCAATAATAGAAATGACATGAGGAAAAAAAAGACAGTGAAGAAACTTATTAGAAGACCAATTATTTTCATTTTTAGGTTTTCCTTGCATAAGCCTATTTCTTAGAATATCATCTTCATTAATGCACTTTTCAATCCAATTTGATGAGAGAGAAATACCTTGGTTATAATAATTAATGAGGCTAAGTCTATTATCCTTTTTCCTACAAATACCTCAAGTGATATTAGAAAAGCCTTTTCTATGTTGTTTAGTGATCAGCAGTAGATATCCCCTATGTCAAACCATACAAATCACAAGCATGTATGTGCAATCTAGTCAAATTTTGTGAATGGGATTAGTGTGGTATTTTGATTATTAAGCATTAATCATAGGTGACTATCTTTCCACTTGAACTAGTAGTAGCTCTGCCACGTATGGTTTAGGCATATGATTATGATGTTCTTGTGGCCTTGAACTAAATTAGGAAATAATATGAAAATTAATTATTTAATCTAATTAATAACAAAAAGATAAATCCTAAACTATCCTAAGGGTGATGAATGTCCATTTCCAACTTGCCATACATGTCCTAAACTCATGTACCCACTGCTAGGATAACCAAGTGTTATGCTAGTGGGTAAACCAAGTAATAACACTACTAGGATTACCAAGACAATACATGTTTATGTTCAAAACTGGTAGCACTCATTTTTCCAAATGATTAATATGCATGAAAATGTAAATATTAACTAAGTACATCAAAAGTAAGTTGCATTAAAAATAAATCTATTCAAAGTCAAAGTGCTCTAATGAATATGAATTAATCTTGATCTTATCATCATTCATGGAATGTGTCTAGGTACAATGCCACTTGAGTAAGACATTGTATAATTAACTCAAATCTATGCTACATGCACTCACTGATTATTTGTTAAGATTACAAAAGAAAACTACAAGAGTCTAGCTACGCTACTGATCGAATGATGGTAAATACACAGTGAGTTCTCACATAGCATCAATGCATATGTAGAAATGCATCTAAGATGTGTTGACAGGGATGCATTAATGCATATACATCGATAAGGATGTGTCAATGAAGCTTCATTGATGGGAATGCATTGATGAAGTTACTTGGCATATGGTAGTTAATCATATCCCTATGATTGAATAAAAACTTGTTGTTGAGCTATATATATATATAAATGGATGAAGTTCCATTACAAAAATTTTGGGATGATCAAGACTAGATTAACTACCATTACAAAACTGGAGTGCTGGATTATAAACATTTTTTGAGTTGATGCATTATAAAATGACAAAAAAACTGGACAAACATTAAAGTTTACAAAATAGTAGAGGTCTTTAAACAAATGTACCAAAGATTAATCCTCTTGTTGTTGCTAGTTATGGCAAATTGTTCAACCTTGTTTATTATGTTAATGATTCTCTTTTATGAAAAACATTCTTGAAGGATAAACTAAAATTTCTTCTCATCATCCCATGGATCCAACAAACATGTGATGTTTGAGCTTTAGTCTTTATATATGCTATTATTTATCCAGTTTTTCTCTTAGCCTCTTTTCCTTACCTTATAAAATAACATCAACCTTAGGTATTTTATCTAGCATCATCTGAAATCACCAAAGGATCAACATTAGTTTTGATAATTTTCCCTTGATGATTAATCCTTTCTGAATCCTTAGTTAGCTCAAAATTCAACAAAATGTTAGCATGTAAGCTCAAGATAATTTCATAATAATGTTTTACAAGGTTCTAAGGTAACTAAAATCATCAAGTTGTTCAAGTTATTTTGATTATTTTTACTATTAGTTACCATAATGTTTGAAAAATTATATCCTTAACCTCCTCACAATAAATGAGCTTAACTCTGGAAGCACGCAAGCTTTCAAACAACTAAAACCAAAAGTCTAGTTCACAAGATGGCCAAGTGATTTTGAATTTAGAGGAAATTTCAATATAAAAGCATTAAAGATAATTCGAAGTTGATGAGATTAGTCACAAAATCATGCATAAATTTAAAGATGTTTTTCATGATGTCCTTGAAGATGTGAGGTTTGGTTCAGAATCATAATTAACAAAAGTCATGTAAGTGGATCCATTCCAAAGTAGGCTCCTACCATAATTCCATTGCATAACCACTTCTATAGATGTCTATGAGCATCTTAGAAGTTAAATGTAGATCATGCATTTTTTCCAAACAACATACAACTACCTTGGTTAGGATTCTACAATGTACTATACAAAACCAATAGTCTTATAGTTACATGTTGTAGTGAGGTGAATAATCAAATGGGAAGGGATTTCACAATCGTAGATAAAATCATAATAAAGAGAGGTTACTTGTTATTCCAACCTACTAGCATGCATTAAATATGTACTTCATGTTTTCTAGACACATGAGGATTGATCACAAGTTGTCTAGTTGGATAGTTATATTATTGATTCAACAATTTTGTGATTCTCATGAGTAGTTGTTCACCTGGTCCATGAGTTAGGGTTAGTACTCATAATGTCATCACATTGAAGATGTGACCCCTATGATGAGTCAACTATGAGCACATCCTTGTCATAATTATATGATCAAGGATAAAATTAAAGTGCACCCTATATTTTTCATATAAAGGCTAATGTCTAATACACCCTTCTATTAGGAAAGTTTGAAACTTTTCTTTTCTTTCAAGGAATTTATTCTAATTAATATATAATTAAAAAAACATATTAATTATTTTTAAGTATATGTACCTTTATATAAAGTAAATCTTACACCTCATGCTCTTATTTTACCTATTTATAACTAAAAACCTGATCCTTCTCATGCAAGGTATTCATAAAAACACCCTTCTTAGATGAAGGGTAATTTTTATGTTAAGACTTTTATTTGTAGGGTAATTGTCAAAATACCATTTATTGAAGGATAAAAGGACCTATGATGGACAATGCACCCTACAAATTTTATCCCTGAGTGGAAGTGAAAGACCAATCATGATCATGTCAAAGCCTTGCAATAAAAAAATATTTTTTGCACTCTCAATGAAGTAATTAGGCATTTTCATTTGTATAAGATATAATTAACATTTTAATATCAAAATTAAAATACTCACTAGTACAATTTGGAAAATTAAACTATGCAAAATAAAAGAATCGATTCACTATGCTACACTTTCAATTCATTGAAAAACAAATGAAACAATTTATTCTTGTGATTATTCTTGAAGATGAATTTGGCAGTGGTGCTTGTAGATAAATTTCGCAATGCTTATGGTGCTTGTGGTGGTGGTGCTTATGGTAGTGGTGGATTCCTTGCATTATGTTTTAGTGGTGATCATGTTGCAATTAGTTCCATGAAAATCTCTTAAGGGTATTTCTAAAAAATTGTAATTATTTTAAAATAAGTTTCTTATTTGATGTTTTCACAACTTTAACAACAAAATCACAAGGGTTTTGCATATTATATTGTTTTAATGATGAAATTTAGGATGCCCTTCATATGCTATGGTTTCTACATGATTTAATATAGGGCTTTCTGCATAGTAGAATATTCCAATGATGAAATTTAGAATGCCCTACATATGCTAGAAGTTTTTCATGAAATATGTATACATTAAAATTTAGGGCTTTGAAATATGCAACAAGTGCAAGGAAGAGGAAAAGCTAGATGATCTCATGTTTAATGTGACTATGCAAAAAACATATTAATAAAGATGAATAATATAATAGAGTGAAAATATTTTTATTTGTAAAGATGGGTGTAATGATAGTATGTTTATATAAGAGTGGAATTTTGGATGGGAGTGGTGAGGGATCCAAATCTATAAGGCCAAGGGCTATGGTTAGTGGTAGTAAGTAGTAAGAATGAGAATCTTATCTTGCTTTTTTTGGGTTTTTGAGATCTAGAAAGCTATCTAACTTTGAACATGATGTGCATAAATGGATGTTTGGACTCCACTATGGGTGATTGAAAAGGTGTATCTAGGAATTACATTGATAAGCTGTCTATGAACATTGTCTATACTATAGAATATATGTGGCTATAAAGTCATTTTGCAATGGTTGATTTGCCAATGCCTACAACTCCACTAGCATTATAGACTGTTCCTCCTTCAAGTATCTAGTGATTCTCTATTGATAATAATCCTAGAAGGTTCAGTAGGAGCAAACATGATAAAAAAGCATAACATCATCTCTCAAGGGGAATACTACTTTATAATTCTTTTTAGAGAGATGAACTAAGTAGCATATACATGAAGATCCAAGGTTTTTGGCTTCTTTTTGTAGATTTGTGAAAAATAACAATGGGCTAGGATGAAATGGGCCAAAATAAAAAATTTTAAAGCTCAAATTTATTTCCTTGGAATTTGAATTAAGCAATTAGTTGACTTGCAATACATCATAATAAAATTTTCATGAAAATTTATCGTCTTCCTGGTTCCATCTTTTCTTGTATAAAATTGTCACTTATCATGAGTATTGTATGTCTAATTATCATGATCTTAACTAATGAGTGGCGAGATACCCCTACATCCAACCATATGAATTACTAAGGCATTCACATGCTATCTAGTCAAATTCTATGGACCTATAGTTCTCCAATGCACTAGTTCCTCTACGAAGCGAAATGGGCATTGAGAACATTTTTTGCCTTCCCATCTACACTTGTGAAGCTTAAGGATATGGTTTAAGTGTAATTAATATACATGATTTTTAACATTTTATGTTTTATAAGTTTAATTACCTACAACAAGAATGAAAGGCAAAGTAATTTAAGATCTAATTCATTCACTACCTAGGTAGCCTAACACAAGTACCCATCCCACTTTCTTGAACACATATAATTCTGCTGGGTTACTAGACGTTAAGTATTGCTAGGTTACCAAGCACTATATGTATGCTTGAAGTGGTCATGCTTGTGTTCATTAACAACTGGAAATTAATTAATTAATTTAAATGCATCAAAGTAAGTTCATAAAAGTAAAATTCATTAAAGGAAACATTAATTTATTCTTAGTGCTATAAGGATTATCAAAAGAGTTCATTTTTATTCTCGTCACACTACTATTCTCAAGTACATTAGTGTTTAAACAAATATCCATACACACATAGATTCCTGCTACAGACACTTAGAAAATATTCTAACTTTAGAGAAAACAAACTAGAAAAGCTTCGCTAACTATGATAAAAATTGATATGAAAGTCATGAGCCCAAGTGTTATATTTATAGGCTAGCATATACCCCATGAGATCATATATTCAACATTGCATCTTGGCCCCAACATTGGATACTTGATGTTTAGGCTTTGAAATTGGATACTTGACATCAGAGCAGATGAAAATGTGATTCATCATACCCCCATGACTGAATGAAAACTCATCCTTGAGTGAAGAAGAGGAGGAACAAGTTCCTTACAAAATATTAGGAAGGCATGGAATTACTGACTAACATACAAACTAACTTAGATGAAACAGATAGATGTTGAGTGTCCAAGTGTATGGAGTTACAATCTTAACAAAATTGGGTGTTCATGATAAGAGAAGTGAACACCCTTGATAAAACTGACATCCAATTCCTCTTAGTAGCTGAAGAGTAAGAGAGAAGATTTCATGATCATGAAAAATCCTCATCATGTGGTACTGCTACATCATCCTTGGTGAAGATAGTCTTACTTCCAGTCCATACTTCCCACTGCAATCATAACAAAATTGTGAATTATGTGCAATGTGTAACACATAGTTGTTAAATATCTTGTCTCATTGATGGTTACGCTTAGCTAGGTTATGATTGCGGTAGATTGATTCCTTTAGTAGTATTAGCAAAAAGGTTGACAAATAGGGTAAAATAGATAAGTAGTCCATTAAATTTGAAAAAGTTAAATACAAGGAAATATTTGAAGAGGGTGTAAGAATTCACAACAATAAGAAGGAAAGTTCACTAATAAATGTTGTGAAAATGTGCACAATTGTATGTCATTGATGAGGTAAATAAAAGGATTTAATTGTAAGAGTGTCTAAGAGCAAAGAACTTAACTAACCCAACCAAAAGATATGCAAGTGGATCCTCCCCAAAGTAGGCATATGTATTCCAACTGATGGACCAGTGTATTAAAGATATTCAAATATTTTTTAATGGTAGTAACTTCAACCATTTTACACTCATACAATCGTTTCTTCAACAACAACTTATTGGTTAGGGACTTTGTTTAATACAAAGTTTGCAATTTATCCCATAAATCTTCAGCAAAAGAAACATTGGAAACATTAAGCAATACTAAATTTGAAAAACATAAATGAATTAGACTTATCACCTTTAGGTTTAACTTTTTCCACTCTTCATCAAATGTTATATTTGGCTTAACTCCTGAAATTGCACTATGCTAGTACTTTTTAATGAGAAGAGCATCCATCTTGATCTTTCATAATTCATAGTTGAGCTTGTTGAACTTTTTAATTTTAATTTTGGACAAAGAATTGGTCATGATTTTTCCTTGCAGTTATTTGACAAAATAATAGTGATGCATGGAACCTAGCTTCGATACCAATTGTTATTCCTAGTCACTTGCACTAATATAATATTAAATTTAAAAGAAATTGTAGAAAATAAGAAAAACATAGAGTTACTGATGAGTGGCAAGGTACCCCTATACTCAACCATACGAATAGGAGCGTTCACACACATTCTAATCAAACTTTGTAGATGGACTAGTTGTGGTATCTAGATAGTTACACATTGATCTCAGTTCGCTATCTTCCCACTTGGAATAGTATTTGGTTATCATGTATGATTTATTCCAGAGTGAGGTGTATGATGTGATCCTAAACTAGTGCTACTCCTAGAGACAATGGAAAATAATCTTGTTGTAAGCTAATAGGCAATGAGAAGAAAAATCTAAACTAGCCTAAGTGTGATGAGCATCCATCCTTAATCATCTTTGCACATCTTGGACCTCACATACTACTTCTAGGATTACCAAGCTCATATTACTTGAGCGCTCCTAGATACGCTACTGGGTTACCAAGTAGTTACACTTAAATATTCATGATTAAGTCATACTTCTTCCACATTTAACAATAGGAATAGTAAATTATGGTAAAGAAATATCAATTAAGAAAATGTTAAATAACAATAACAATTAAACAACTAAAACTAAGTGAATAATGCAATGATGGAGTAATCTCAATCTTTATTATCGATCATGTGCATGCCCAAGTACATCACACTCAAATAAAGGTTTTGCACAATTAAAATCATCACACTGTGAGCATGCACTAGGGAAAGAATTGAAAATGGATTGAAAACTGACAAAAAGATCCTATCCTAACACTGACTAACTCCCCCTTTTCCTATGTGCCTGAATGTGGTATTTATAGGCTTACACAGGACCCAAAATATTGTGTATTCGATATTTTTATCTAGACTGTGATATCGCATACTTGATATTGAGGATCTAATATCAAGGCCTAGAAAAACATAATTCATCATACCCCCATGACTCAATAACAACTCATCCTCAAGTTAGACAAAATGAGAATGGGTTCAATTGATTAAACAGTGGATAGGTATGGGATTATTTGACTAACTAGGAATTACTCATGCTGCAATGTGGAATTGAATGAAAAAGAATTGGGACACATACATAGAATTTTCAAAAGATATAATTTACTAGACTCATGTGATTCCTGGTGGTGGTGGTTCCTCCATGGGTCTCTTCTCCTTATCTTGTGTTCTAGGTTTTGAAAATTGATGTCGCTGAAGGAGTGCCTAGTGTTTTTCTTCTTTGGTTTGGGGATCCTGTGCCATCCATGCTGATGCTCCAATGTTTGATGGAGTCAACACCTCCTATGGACATGGTAGTTACAGAAACATATGGTTGGGCTTGACATACCAAGCTACAAATAGCCATCGTTCCTCTTCATAGGCTTTGGCTTTGTCCTTGTATTCCTAGTAGTTCATGAGTCATCAAGCCAAATATACTACGACATCCTTTTGTCCTTGGTAGCTAGTCTTGACCACCTCTAATTCATAATTTTCCACTTCTAATTTTTGCAGTGTCTTCTTGTGCTTAGCAAATTCTATTTCATACTTTGCGTATGTGGTTGCTACCTACTTTTCCAATTCTATCCTCAAGTGTCTTGCTATCAACATGGCCAAGTTAGCATACTATAAGTTTGCCAACTCCATGTATTCTATGAGATCTTGTATCTACAGGTCTCAAATTTTTATTTCTACTTGGTGGGCAAAGGCATAAGTATCCAATATGGCCTTCCAATCAGCATTTTGAGCACTAAGTGTGTTAATGTGGGCTTTGGCCATATGGATTTCTTTTTCAACCACCTATTTATACATCCCCACTTGATCTCTGAAGTGCTCTTTGATCTTCTCATGTCACTTGGCCTCATTCTACCATGCGCTTATTTCAATTGCCATCTTTTGATGGATCACTATAGTCAACTAAAGATTATCAGTGACAAGTTGTTTGTTTTCCTCTTGTAAGGCCTTGAGTGCTTTGGCTTGTGCATATGTTTGAGCTTATGCCTTGGAAGCATCCCAATCGACCTTCTCTTTTCCTTTACCACTCTTTTATTCTCTACCAGTAATTTATTTAGTTGCTCTATTCAAAAGAACTCTAGTTGGTTTGCATGGATGAATTGGGATGGATCCCGCTATGTAGCTTGTAGGGTGACAAGCCTTTCTTGATTTCTTTTTAACTCCTCCTCCATATGCTTGGCCCTAACCTCTACCATGACCAACTTCCCTTTTGTGGATATGAGGTTTGACTGAGTTGCTGTGACATCTTGAGGGATGTCCAACATGGATGTCATCACTTGTCCTATCTACAACAATCAATCTAGAACATCCTAATGCTCTGTAGGAATCATCAAGGGACCGACCAAAGTTTGAGCATTGCGTGCTCCTCTAAAATCTGTCAGTGACACAATAGGAACATTGAATGATTCTTTTATGTCATCTATGATCACTTCTATGGCTCCCACTCATCTTGATGCTATATGACCACTACTGTGGTGCCTTCACCACTTTCTAATTGCACCTAAAAAGATGCAACATTTCTAGAGATCTATTGTGACCAGTGTGATTTCCCTCCTCCTGTTTAGATAGATACCTTGCCCCATTCATGATCAATTGAGACCATGGGTCATACTACATCATCAATTAACCTGAAGAGATTATCCTCATCAAAACTTTCCCAACTAATCATTTCAGCAATGACCTTGAGGTGGCTCATTGATGGTCGATAGTCCTATGACAGTAGTGGTGGTTGGTATTGCTAGCCTGTAACTTGTGTGGTAGGTCCTGCTTCTTGTTCCTACTCAAGCTCCAGTGTCTTACCAGCACTTTTCCTTAGGGCTGGTGGCTTCAATAATTTAGTGAATGAAGCATTTTAGGCCTTTCTAGGGATGTCATTGGTGTACCCTAGAATTCCAGCACATTGGCATAGCTTCTTGATGAGATAGGGGAAGGGTAATGTGAACTTCCCCATCTTATGTTCTTCAAACCACCTCAAAGTTTCTATAAGCTATAGATGGGGTAGGTTGGCATTAACCTTGCTCATCAAGATGGCACTTCCTCTAGTCACATATGTAGAAATTTTGTGTAAACCTTTTGTGGGAAAGCTCTGATTTGTGCCAATTTTGAAGTAGATTCTCTCTTCAAGTGTTAGCTCTCCATATGTTTTGTCTTCCTTGCCATACACCCTTTTCAACCATATCTTTTGTGCATCAACATCAAAGTGAGTGGGCAAGTGAGCAACTTTTGGCCTTGTATTTAAAATATTTAGAACTTTCAAAATGGCTTTGGCAGAGAAATCAATAGAAATACCACAAATATCAATAGTGGTGCCTTCTTCTTTGTCATGTCAAAATTAGTATGTCTCTCCTAGGTACCAATCACCACTTTAAGAGAGAATAGGCCATAGTGGGGATCCTCTAAGTTGGTCCCTGACTACTTTATGAGAAAAATCAGTGAAAATTTCAAAGTTGAGTTCCACAATCACAGCTGCTGATGTGGACCTTTCATGTATTTCTTGAACACATTCCGAAGACAACGTGAGATGTTGTCCCTATCTAGGTGCTTCGCCATCTCCTCCTTCGACATGTCCCAATTGCATAGTAACAAGAGGTTCCTAATAAATGTTGAATGATTATGCCTCCTATTTTGTACATTCCTCAAGAGATGCCCAGCCTCTACCTATTCTTGGCCATTTGGATGCACCCTGAGAGGGTCCTCCTTGCTGTCCTCTTTTAGGGGCCATATGTAATCATACGAAATGATTATTAGTAAGGCTATTTATAAAATTTGATTTATACCTTACTCACCTTAATGGATTCATTTCTTGCTTAGTGTGATTCAGAGTTAGATATTTTCATGGAAATTCCCCTAAAATTTTTGATATTGGGCCCTATTTTAATTAGGTGATTCCAAAAAATAATTTTCATGGTTTGGGTAAAGAGATAAAATTAATTTGGCAACCATTTCTAACAATTTTAAGGTTACTTACCCTTATGATATCCTTTAGGAAACAATGAATTTCAAAAAATACTATGTGCAAATTGGAACATACCCTTCCCCCACAACTAAGTTAAACACTTTAGGTTTAAGCAGGTTCAATTGTGATGAGAATCAAAGCATTAATGAGCAAGTTATGGATGTTTGAATGGTGGGTGCGCAAGCTCAACAATTAGTAGAGGAAAATTTCAACAACTCCCCTTACATGAATAGTGAAGAATGATGTTGATGTGCCCAAGGGGGGGCATTCATATATATAGTATTTATAGATGCGATATTGCGTACTTGATAGTGGGGACCTAACATCATGTCCTTTTGAAAATAGGGTACTTGGTGAAATAGATGAATTTTTGAATTTCCAAATTCAAAAATGAAGGATTTAAAGTTGAATTGAAAGATCTAGGGTAGTGTCAAAGAGACCTAAAGGCACTAAAAGTGTAATGAGATGGATTTTAACAAGGAAATTCATGAATAAGATGAGGAAAAAATACATGTAGTGGTACATAGGAATGTTTGAATTAGAATGATGATAAAGGAAAAAATAATGTTAGCAATGCAGTATTTGGAGGGTATAAAATGATGTGATGATGATGTGCAATGAGTGCGAATTACAAAAGTTACACAAGTGGGTCCTCCCCAAAGTAGGTTCCTACCTATCATGCCCTTACATAACCACACTTGAAAATGATCATAGGCACTCAAAGGGTTAAATGTAATCCACACCAGTTCCACAAAAAACACACATGTAGATATCATAGTGATGAGGTATGAGTTCAATGCTACACAAGACATAAGTCACAAATACATGAATAGCAAGATGAGGTGAACTGTAGAAAGAATTGTAGAGATTGGGACATGAGGTAACTAACCCAGGCATGATGAATCTTGAGTGTAGGGCATGATTAATGTGTCATTAGCCTATCACTCCAAAATCAAGACCAAGTCCATTCCTCTTATCAGTGACATCGCATTGTTTCATCCATTGATGAATAACTAGAAGAGCACCATGATAGCAAGGCGTACAATCACTTAGCATTTTTTCCAAGGGAGGAGTGATTTGGAATTTCTCTATGGCACACACGTTTGTTTTTTTCTTAATCTTTCTTTGTGTTTTTCTTTGTTTTCTTCTTTTTCATTTTCAAGCCACTTTGGCATTGTGTTCTTTTCAACAGTGAACCAGAGAAGCCACCAACCTTTAGGCATGGATGCATGTATTTCCAATGGGACCCCCTAGAACAACATTGAGTTTCTTTATTGAGTGCCTTTATTACTCTTACTCCCATTTTTCATTAGATATATAAGAATCTTACTACAATCAAGCTGCATGATAACACCTACATATGTCACCAAAAAGAATCCACAAGTTCCCTTGTAGTCACCCCCTAGCCATTTCTTCTTAGTCCATCATTCTTCGCTTTGGGCATAGTGAGCACAAAATTACTTTTAAGTTTTCATGATGACAAGAATATTATCATACCTAGAGTAGAACCTCTTATAAATAGAATGGTTGGGTGGATGTTGTGGGCTCCCTATCCAAATAGTTAGTTACCTGAGACTAGATAGCATAGAACAACACCTCAACCAATGAGTCACATGAGTGTTTTATTCATAAATGATATTACCCATAAAAAGATAAAAAGATAAAATAATAAATAAAAAGATGAAACAACAAATAAAAAGATGAAAAACTAGAAAAAAATTGTAAAATTAAAGAAAAGGAAAAACATTTATTAATTTTGCTCATTAGAATGGAAGATATCCCCCATAACTAACTTTTGATCGTGGTGAGAATTAATAAATGGAAGGTTAGGATCCAAGCATTTTGGGAACATTGGAGTTCAATCATTGCTAAACCACTAGGTATCCTTTGATGTGGTGGTTGGAATATACCCAAATTAGGGTTCACACAATTGATTAAAGTAGGCATAGTTGGGAAAATTATAAGATGTGGCTAAGTGCTAAGGAGTTGACCCATCATGGCACCTGTGACCATAAGATGGTATGCAAGGATCCATATGTCTCACTATGTGATGATATTCATTGGGCTGCATGATAGTTGGAGTATTGATTGGTAGCCCTGATAAGGTAATAGGAGGCATTATATTTGAGGTGAAAGATGGACCACAATTTTGAACTTGTGCTAATTTGGAGGATGTAGGGGTTTCAAAAACGTGTTGTCTCTTTCTATGGTCATGCCTAAAGAAAGGATTCTTTCAAAATTATAGAGGATTCCCACTATAGTTGATAGTAGCAGCACAAGTAATGTTTTTGGGTTGATGCTGTGGTGCAAACCCTTCTAGCACAACTAGTGGCAATGTAGAAGGAGGTGAAGGATGAGAACATTGAGGGTGAGAAGAAGTGAAAGGCACATGAGGTGGTGATCTTGTTGGAGAGGACATAGGTTGATAGTATTTAGGAGAATGATAATGATGTGGTGAGATAGAGGATGTTAACCCAGTTGGGGAAACAGGATGCTAAAACTGATAAGCATTTGGGTTCAGATGCTATGAAGGGTGTGACTAGTTTGAGGGTGGCCTCCCCCATGACTGGGATTTTTGCCACTATGATTGAACACGGTATTTTTGTATGAACTCTGGATGTAACATTCCTTTCCAATGCTCATATAAATCTGACAATATTGGGCATTGACCTTTGAGATGATCGTATAGGAAAATGTTACATTGATATGTATGATTAGCAGTTGAGTTCTTATCCTTATCCTCTTCAACCATTCTTTCTGATTGTCCAGTGTTGTTCTATCCTATTTCTTCATTCGTCATGGTTCTACCTCTAATAGTTTTGGCATATTCCTTGCATTTTTCATGTACTCATTCCTTCATATTATTCTTACCTTAATTTCATCTAGTAATTGTAGTATTAGCAAAGATGATTCCACCTCCTTGAGGTGAGTTGATTTCTCTTCTTCATGATCATGGACCTTTGCTAATTCGAGATCTTGGTCCCATTGAGAGCTTTCAACATTCTCCCATTTAGCCATTTCTCCTTCTTCATTTGCTACCCACTTAATAAGCTCTTGGAATTGGTGGTTTTGGAGCTTTTCTAGTTGACCTCGGGCATACATCCCTAGGGTTTCCCTTGTTTCATTATGGAGCCTATCCATGATATGGTACATTATCCTTTTCTCAGAGAACCCATGGCCTAGGAAATTGTTTAACAATGAATAGTATCTTTCTAAGGCCATGTCCAAGGTTTCATGTTACCCTTGTTTCCATTCTTGGATTTGTCTCCTTAATGCTAATGCTCTTGCATAGGTTTGATATCTTTCATTGAAGAGTTCTACCATTGTTGGCCAATGTCAAATTGATTTTGATCTTAAGGACCTATACCATACTTTTTCTTAGCCAACGTGCATCATAAGAAAGAGCTTATGTTTTTCCCACCCATTATCAATATTGTTCCATACATAGGCATCATGGAAGGCTTGTAAATGATGTTTCAAATCTAAATCATAGCCTCCTAAAAACTTAGGGAAGTTGTTTAAATCAAGCCTGGGTAGATGGCTTTCCTTACGATGCTTGTGGGATATTCGAGTAGCCTCTTGTATATGCATTTGGCCTTTAGTGGCCAGAAGGGGTTCATTGTCACTAGGTAGGTTATGAGTTCATGAGTTGGACTGATGTTGTCTTTGGTTATGTACATAGGAGACCCCTGCATAAGATTGAGTACTCCAAACTTTGTCTTCATCATCATATAATTCATTGGTTCTCCAATGAATTACCTTACTAGTTGTTGTGTTATCATAGTCTTGTGAGAGAGACATTATTGTAAATTTGTATGTGACTTATTTGCAATTACTTTCTTTCTAAAAGGTATATCATCGAGGATTTGTTACAACGATCTTGGATGATGTAACTAGTCTAAATAACTAGCATCGTCACTGGCAACAGTGCCAATGATGAGTGGTGAGGTACCCCTACACTCAACCATACGAATACAAGCGTTCACACATGATCCGATCGAACTTCGTAGATGGACTAGTTATGGCATATAGATAGTTACATGTTGATCATAGTTTGCTATGTTTTCACGTGGACTAGTATTTGCTTATCATGTATGATTTAGTCTAGAGTGAGGTGTATGATGTGATCCTAAACTAATGTTGCTCCTAGAGACAATGGAAAATAATCTTGTTGTAAGCTAATAGACAATGAGAAGAAAAATCTAAACTAGCCTAAGTGCGATGAGCATTCATCCTTAATCATCCATGCACATCTTGGACCTCATGTACTACTTTTGGGATTACCAAGTGCATATTACTTGAGCACTCCTAGATACACTACTGGGTTACCAAGTAGTTACACTTAAATTTTCATGATTAAGTCATACTCATTTCACATTTCACAACAAGAATAGTAAATGATGGTAAAGAAATATTAATTAAGAAAATGATAAATAACAATAACAATTAAACAATGATGGAGTAATCTCAATCTTTATTGCTGATCATGTGTGTGTACAAGTACGTCACACTCGAATAAAGGTTCCATACAATTATAATCATCACACTGTGGGCATGCACTAGGGAAAGAATTGAAAATGGATTGAAAATTGAAAAAAAAATCCTACCCTAATACTAACTGACTTCCCCTTTTCCTGTGCACCTGAATGTGGTATTTATAGGCTTACACAGGACCCACGATATCATGTATTCAATATCGTTATCTAGGCTGTGATATCACATACCCAATATCAAGGATCCAATATTGAGGCTTGGCAAAACATGATTCATCAATTACCATGGGGAAAACCTTCAATGTAAAAAACCCCAATAGAAATTTATCTTTTGGACCATTATTAGTACATCTTTAGAGGATTGAATCCCAAGGAGAATTTACAAAGGAAGGGAGATGACTCTCAAGATTGTGCTTCACAAGAATGTGGCATATTGGATGCTTCCTTTGAGCTCATTATATATCATCATGGGTTACAAAAATAGACTCGTAGTATAATGGATAGCTATTTTATTTTTGGGAAAAATAAGTTGGTATAACAACTATGGATGGGTTAACAAAAATGGAAAATCAAATATGGATTATGATTATGAGCAAATAATAGATGATGAAGAATCAAGGTAGATTTTCCTTCAATAACCATCGTAACAATTATAATAGAAAGGTTGCATGGAAAAGAACACAAAAATGATCCCAAATTATTCATAAGAGATGCAGTGCAATTCTAGAACTCTGAATTTCCTAAGGCAAATTACCAAACCTTTTCCCTAGAATCGTGCAAAATTGGAAGACTTTGAAAGTGTTTTATGGTCTCTATGATCTCAACTTCAAAGTGTAGTGTAGTTGTGAAATGTAAGAACTAACTTGTTTTGGCTACCATTGTTTGTTTATGTTATGTCTTTCATAATTCCTTTATCATTCAAAATAATACCACGTAAGTTTTAGCTAACAGAGAAGAAGGCTTGTGCAATAGTTGTCTATGGTTGATTAAGGATGCTTTCATGGATATCCAAGTGTTTTAGTAAGTGTCAACCTAAGCATTAAAGATAAAAGTCTTGTTTATCAATCTGCTATGTCACTTTTGTTCTTTGCATTTGAAAATGTCTTTAATCACTTGTTCTTTATTTTATTTTCAAGTTAAATAAAACCGTTCTTCAAATGTTAAATATTAGATTCTTAAAGATGTTACTTTTTAGTTATAGCTTCAAAAAAACAATTTCAATGAAAGCTAAATAATTTTTTTTCTACCATATTAATTTTACTTTATTTTGAACTCAAGGATGGAAATCTTTCAACTTTTGTTGTTATTTATTCATTTTTTATAATTGAAGCTTTCTTTTATCATTAGAGAAATTTTTCTCCTTCATTTTACAAGAAACCCTTTACAAAGAAGTAAAAGCCTATGAAGAAAATTCTAAATCAGGGCAATACATCATTCTTTTCCAATCCTAGAGAAGCGGTTTTTCAAGATTGGTTGTAAAGATGAAAACTTGAAAAGACATTAATGAGCGGTGAGGTACCACTATGCCCAATCATACAAATCACTAAGGCATTCATGCATGATCTAGTCAAATTCTATGGATTATTAGTGTTCTTATACATAGGATTCAATCCAAAAGATGAATCTAATCATGGAACAATCATTGTCTTTTAAACTACAGTTGTGAGGCTCAATTGTATGGTTAAGTGTAATTGAGACTCATGATTTTTATTATTTTATATTGATTCAACTAAGGTTTGTAATAGATTGAGAATAAATTGATCAAATAATTCAACTAATTTAAGCATCTGATCCCACTAAACATGTACAACACTAATGGGTGACCAAGTGTTAAGTGCTACTAGGATTAGCAAGTGTTATATGTATGCTCAAAGTGGTCATACTTATGTATGCTAGNGCAACTTTATATGTATGCTCAAAGTGGTCATACTTATGTATGCTAGTCTATTTAGCTTAATTAATTAATTATTTAAATTCTTAATCATTATAGCTTAATTAATTTCATAATTAATGAAAATAATAAATGCATAAATAAATCATTAAACTAGTCTAAGTTCTATAAGGTTTATCAAAAACATCATCTTTCTTATTGCACATACTGTAGTGATGAGGTAAAACAATGCTTAAATAAAGATCTATACACTCCTTAACTCCTACTACAGGCACTTAGAAAATTATTCTATCTCTTATAGAAATAAACTATAAGAATTATGATGGTAACTAAAATTCTAACCTCCATTAATATGACTAGGATGTCTTGTTTATAGACCTACTAGGATGCCACATGAACAAGTACATGTCAACATAGAAAATCTTATGTTGATGAGATCCTGTTGATGGAATCCCATTGATGACATCCCATTGACATAGTTGACCAATGACATTTCATCATATCCCCACAATTAAATGAAAACTCATCTTCAAGTTCTTTACAAGATTTGAGAAGGTATGGGATTATGGATTGACTCACAACACAATAAAACTAACACAACAAAACAAAACTAAGTGCCTGGGTGTATGGATCAACATTGATCATGGTGTTTATGAAATACAAATGAACACCAAATCATGACTGAACAAAACTAGACAACACATCCTCTAATGGTCCCAAGATGTGGAGGTGCAAAGACAATTGAAAAGATCATATGGTCCCAGGAGGTGAAGGTTCCTGAGGTTCTGAAGGACCTTCTCCTACTTTGGGTGCATGCAGTGGTTGAGGTGGTTGTGGCTATTCTACTGTAGCTACAACTTTCAATGGAAGGAAAAAGGCATTCAACAATGCCTTCATCTTCTCCACCTTAATTTGGGGATCATTCATAGTCCACATGGCATCACTAATGTTGGATAGAATGGAAATATCCCATGGATAAGTCATTACTAGGAATAGCTCCTTGACATTGAAAAATTAGGTAGTGAATTGCTTACGTTTGATATTGAACACTCGGAGTTCATTCTATAACTCCTAGTAGTCATTCATCCTCTTGGCTAGGTTCTTGGTAGTTGATCTTTAATCAATAAAGTTTGGCTTGAGAACCTCAAGTTTTGTGTTTGCCACTGCAAGCTTCTGCTTGGTGTCCTTGTGATGCTTGAACTTTTCCTCATAGTACAAGTACAAGTTGGAAAATTGTTTCTCAAATTTATACTATGGCTATCTAGTAGTTAACATAGCTAGATTTGCACATTCGATATTGGCAAGTTTCATGTATTCTATCATCTCCTCAATCTACACCTTCTTCATACAAATCTCTACCTTTTTGTAGGCATCTATCCCATCAAAAATAGGGTTTCATACCTCTCTTTCTTCCTAGAGTTGCTAGAGGGTCTCATTTACTTTTTCCTTCACCAACTAGATATTTTTCTCATTAACTTTTTTCTATAGATCAATCTAACCTTTGTAGTGATTTTTAATTCTCTCAAATTTGAGAGCCTTTGATTTCTAAACACCTACTTCGATTGCAATCATTTGGCGAAGAGCATGGACCTTCTCCATGGAGAGGTTTTTCTTTTCTTTTTTTTTTCCAATTTTCTTAGCTCAATTTTCACTTTGGCTATCTATTCATATTTTTGATCCATGAAACCTTTGATATGCTATTTTTGCAAATCAACATTTTGCAGGTAATGATTCTATGCAATCAATTGTACATTCTCCTGGCAAGTCTGATCCAAGGCCTTTTGAATTTTATGCTGAGTGGCCTCTACCAAGGATTGATAGAACACTATCATCTCCATTACACCCTCAACCCTTCTCAATGTTATGTGAAGCTATTCAAGAGCTTCATCGTTAGTTAGTGCTGGGTTGAGGAATGTAGGGTCAATAATCTAGGCACGTAGTTTGGCAACCTTCATAGCCAAGCATTCATTTATCTCTTTGGATATTTTTATTTTCCCATCCAAAATGATGGTCTTGCCCCTTGCTTCCAATAGCTTTGACTAGGTTACATTTATGTTTTCTAGAAGTTCGAAGAAATTCAAAATTAGCTATCTAGTTCCCACTAGTCAGTCTAGAGATTGTTCATGCTATGCTACATTCAACTTATCACTTATTATCCATGTGGATGTCTACATATCTTTAAGTGTAGAGATGTCTAGTATATATTTCATAGGTGCATTCAAAGTTTTGGAAATTCTATCAACAACCACCTTTGATACTATCTCCTGTCCCTAGTACTACATCACCAAAACTATTGCACCCTCATCCTCCAAGCACACTGAAAAAGTAGCAGTGTTCCCATAGATTTCTGGGAATTTCTACTATTGCGAGATGGATAGCATTATCTCTTAGGCACTAGGATTCAATATTATGGACAACTACATTCTTTGGGCTGAAAAAATTGGTCTACCTCCCTCCATTTGGCTAACTATTTGAGCCACTTCATTTAGGTGATTCATTGCTTGCCAATACATAGATGGATCACCACCACTTGTTTTAAATTGTTGCTCTTGCTCACTCAAGAGCCATTCTCAAAATTCATGAATCCATTGAAAATTTGCAATGATATTTGACATTATTTGTTGAGTGGATGGTGGAGGTGGTGATTGCTACTCCTCTTATTGGATGACTTTTGTAAGGACTTTATTCTTTATCATTTCTATCCATTTAGTGGATGGAGCATGTTGGACATTGTCATTTGTATAGCAAGTTATTCCTCCCCTTCAACATAATTTTACGGTGAGGCATGGAAAGGGGAGTTCCTTTCTTCTATGTTCGTTCTCTTTAAAGCTATTTTCTATCCTAAGATAGATTAGCTATGGAAGATTAACAAAGAACCTATCTCTTAGAGTGGCACATGCATGTGCAGACAAGGTAGTGATCTTACTTGGCCTCACCATTGGATTGAGGTGAATGGAAGAAATCTTGTACTAGATTCTCTCCACTAGTGTGAGCACATCGAACTCCTTTGATGTAATATGCTTGAGGTAGGAATTTTTCAAGGTCACCTTAAGGTTTGCTTGTGGAGGTGGTGCCTCATCCCAATGGAATTACTCTATCACTGCTACTTGTTTTGGAATCTAATGAATAGATTCCACTTTAGGCTCCTCCCTAAGAGGTCCTATAGCATGTGTTGTTTCTTGTTCTTCTTGGGCCTTTTCTTGGCCCCTTCCCATTCATGGTCATTTGTCTCATGGCTATGATGGTTCTCCTTCCTATGTGTGCTTATCCTTTGGTACCATCTATGGACACAACACATCCAAATATTAGTATATATAATATTTAACTTATAATGTTGTGATACCTCATCTCGTTAGTTAGTTACACTAAGACTAAGGTTCAACCATGGTAGATTAATTATTTTATTAATTTTTAAATTCAAAGTGTTACCAGAACTAGTTGGAAGGGTTTAACTTTTGTAATTTGATGTTTTCATGTTGGTTTCTTTATTAAACCTTTTTGGGAGTTAGAGAAATATTTAGAAACATTTTCTATCAAAAAATTCATGTTTGTTGCCCCCACGACTAAGAGCTTATCTTTGGTAGCTACGGGGTCGAAGAACAAAGTGATTTGGACAAATGATGAGGAAGATATGACTTCTGGAAATTTTTAGGCTCTAAAAACTACAAAAACTCCTGTAGCATTTGAAAGGAAATGTGAGCACGTATATATATACTATTTTTATGCTGTATATGTAGGGGGTCTATAAAATGGGTACCCATTTGCAAAGGATGTAAACAAAATTTTTTAAATTGAATTTCTCAAAAACATACATGGAGTTTTCTAATGAAAGTGAGATCCATGGAGTCCTTAGGAAAGCCAAGAATTTGATGGAATCATTGAAGAGGATTTTTGAAAGATCAAGAAATGAAAAATTAAGTGGAGAATGTATTCATTAAAGAAACTGTCGTAAGGAGTGCACTGATGGATGCATTACATGGGGCACATGAAGGTTTGAATTACAAGAATGTTTAAGGATGAGGTACATAACTAATCCAACAAAGAGATATGCAAATGGGTCCTTTCCATATTAGGAACATGCCCTTTTTTTCATTGCATAACCTCAACCTAAGGAGTCTATGGGCCCCATAGGTGATTAATGATTATAACAGTTAAGGACCAAAATCTATAAGAATCTACCTAAGGATTTAGGCAAGTTAAACCAAGACATCGAATAAGGACATGGACATCAGAAGTAAGGTGATTTATGAAAAGAATGGATGGATGAGAGAGAAAGTGGAATGGAGTTCTTGATTAAGGTCACATGAAGTGCCTCATGAATTTTATGGTTAAATGACCTGATAAATCCATCCTTAGTTTAGAACAAAACCAAGCACATTCAGTGACTTTGCATTGCCACTCTAATATCAGTCCACCTCCTTGAGATATAAGAGTGCTCCCATAGATCAATCACCATTCCTTATAGAGAAGAAAAGAAAAGCAGGAAGTGAGAAAGGACCTTAGTTAGAGGGGACCTTTAGGCATGGGTAACATGTCTTTCTAGTCTCATAACTAGAGCTTGTAGCCCATTATTCTAAGGGATGTACTTTGAATTCCCATCATCAACTTTTTTTTGTTCTTCATCATTTTTTCATTTTTTTTGTTTTGTGTTTGTTCTTAAATGGGAACCACATCATGCAAAGACTTATTCAACTTCCTATTATTGGTCAATATGAAATAGTAAGAAATCCATGAAAATACTCATGCACCCAAGTAAGTAGAAGGGTACAAAGAGTATTGAGTCCCCTTGAAGTCACATCCTATTCAAACCTTTAAATCCTTTTCAAGTCTAAAAACTACCAAGTTCACAAGTTCATTTAAAGTTTTACTTAATGAGAAGGGACCTCATACTTCCAAAATAAGGAAAATCATAGAGTTTGTGGATGGATGGATGTCATGGACTTATTGCCTATTCCATGAAAAAGAAGCCATGTCTTAGTTATCAATACCAAAATTCAAAAATAGAAGCCAAACATTAGCAATCAAAAATAATAAGTCCAAACCACCATTAACAATAGCTACAACACCATTTTCCTATTGTCACAAAGTGCGTTATTAGTAGAAATTTAGAAAATCATACCCAAAATAAAGGAATTATAAAAAAAATTGTAAAATATTCAAGAAAAATCAAACCTACCAATGACGGTATAAACCAAAAAATGATGTAAAATAGGAAAAAAGTATAAAAAAGGTGTAAAATAAACAAAGTGTAAAAAACCAAAAAATAGAAAACACTGAGGAGCCACATAAATGATTAACATGGATGGCCATCTCCCCCATGATTGAGTTGGAAAGAGGAGATCCAAAAGATTAAGTGAGGTTGTTCATTGAATAAGGTATTCATTGCACTGGCTTGATTGGGCTCATGGGAAGGTCTTATTTAATGAATGTTTACCAACTATTTTTTATTTGGGCTTTTAAGTTTGTAGATTATCATGGCCCTAGCAGAAAAGTTTTCGTCAATTTTATAAGGCCCCTCCCATAATGTTCAAAAATTTAGTTTGTTGTTGATCATGTGTGGGGTTCTAGTAGAGGAATGTATCTCTAGGTTGAAATTTCAATTTTCTTATTCTTCGGACATGTCATTGCTTACTAAACGTTTTGTGCACTTCATTCAAGGATAGGGCCATTAATCAGTTTTCATCTAGCATGTTAAGATTGATCAATCATTATTTTTGTGCTAGACTTAGGTCAAGATCCAAGTCACATACTATTGAAAGTGTATGGAGCTTAGATTGAATAAGAAGTGTTGGTGGATTTTCATACACTAGCTCATAGGGAGAGTAGCCTATAGGGAGTTTCCATGTGGAGTAGTAGGCCTAGAAGACATTGTTGAGTTTTGTGCTCTAGTCTCTCCTATATGTGCTAACAGTTCTCGTTAAGATCTTTGTAATCTTCCTATTAGTAACTTCTACTTGACCATTGGCTTGGAGGCAATAGGGTGTTATTAATTTATGTTCAACCCCCAAGTGTTGCATGAGCTTGCAATAAGTGATGCTTGTGAAATGAGTTCCATTGTCAGAAATTAGTGCCCATGGCACTTCAAACTTGTTTATAATATGTTGCTAAAAAAAACAAGTAGCAGTGGATGATGTACAGTCAACAAAGGCTACTACTTCTACCCATTTAGTATAGTATTCAACAACAAGGATAATGTACACCTTTCCATTGGACATGGGTGTGATCAGACCCATGAAGTCTATGCCTTATATGTCAAAGGGTTCCAGTGGTTGGATCCATTATTGAGGTCCCTCTATTTGAGTGGTCATCCTTTCATCTTATTGATAGCATTCATAAGATTGGACAAATTGGTGGGCATCCCTGAAGATTATTGGCCAATAGTACCCTACCATTAGAATTTTAATTCCCATGTGTCTCCCTACATAGTGGCCTTCACAAGGAAATTCATAAGCATCTTGGAGAGTGCATAGTTGATCAACATTAAGGACACACTAACAAACTAGGCCATCGATACGCATCTTATAAATATGTCTATTAATTTCCATGAAGTGCTTGACCTAGTAAAGAAATTGTTGTTTCTTCTTATGGTCTAGATGTTGTGGCATCTCCTCAGTAAGAAGATAAGTGAGGATGCCATCATACCATTTTGGTTTTGTAGGCACTTGATCATTAATTACTTCAAAAAAGAGGAGTTCGTTAGGAAATTGATTAGAGAGTGGGCTATTCTCCCCTTTGTTATCCTATCTTAATTAAGAGAGATCATCAGTGCTCACATTCTTAGTCCACTTTTGATCTATCATCATAAGATCAAATTCTTGTAAGGTCACCAACCACCATATGACATTGGGGTTCATCATTGGATTGTTCATCAAGAAGAAAATGGCACTGTTGTTAGTGTATACAAACACTTTGTACCAAAGCACATAGTGCCTAAATTATTTCAAACCATACACCACTACTACTAGTTCTTTCTCTATTGTGGTGTAATTGAGTTGTACATCTACAATGCATCAGCTTGGGTAGTGTATGTAATATGGATGTTTCTAATCATCCAACTACATCAACATGGCTCCCAAGGCATATTTTTATGCATTCATCATGATATGAACTATCTAGTCCAATCTGGTACTTGTAGAATTAGAGTTTCTACAAGGTTCTCCTTCAACTATTGGAATGCATTTTCACATCCCTTGGCCTAAAAAAATGAAGAGTTTTTCTTTGTTAGCTTAACCAAATATTTTGTGATATTAGAGAAATTGTTTATGAACTTCTTGTAGTAACTAGTATGTCCAAGAAATGACCAGACATCTTCAACTATTTTCAGTTGATAGGTTATTCCTTGGATGACCCTTATCTTTTTAGGCTTTGACTTGATCCCTACTTGTGAGATTCTATGTCCCAAGCCTATGCCCTCTTGGATCATTAGATATCTCTTTTTCCTATTAATCCATAGTTTATCTTCATACATCTCTTTAATAATCACTCAAGGTAGTCCAAGGCTTGCTTGAATTTAGTGCCATAAGTGGAAAAGCTGACCATCAAGACTTCCATCCCATTACCAAATTGTTGCTAAAAGATGCTCAAGACCAAATATTGAAATGTGGAAGGCATATTTGTATATGCAAAATTCCCCCAAGGACTTGTGAATGTATTTTTGACCTAATCCTCTTATGCAATATAAATTTGGTTATAGCCACTATAACCATCTAGAAAGCTATAATAGCAATGTCTAGAAATGGTGTCCAACACTTGATCAACAAATGGCGACATAAAATGATCTTTGAATGTTGCAAAATTCAACAACCTAAAATCAATATAAATCTACCACTTTTCATCTTTATTTAGGATAATCACAAGTGGATTGATCCACTTACTATCTGCAATAGGATAGTTAAACTCCAGCTTGAGGATTTGTTCTATTTTCTCCTTGATGATTCTCTTTAATTTGGTGTTTAACTACCACTATGGCTACTTCCTTAGTTTTATGGCCAAATCAATATAGATATGATGCTAGCATATTCATGGATCAATCCTAGTGATTTTAGGATATGACCAAGCAAAGAATGTTGGTCATTTGTTAACCACTTTTAACAGTTTCTATTTTTGTTCAAGAGCAAGTTTACCATTGATTATAGCCAACTTTTCATTTTTCATGCATATTCAAATTGGCAATTAGAGTTTTTAGCTCTAGGGAATCTTGTTAAAAATTTGTATGGATTTCCAACTCTCCTCAATAGGTATCATCATTTTCATTGTTAGAAAGTTGGCAATGAACTTACTTTAGTTCATTCATGTCTATGAAATAGGCACATGTCACACTCTCAATCGATTTTATGGAAACTGTGTTGCTCTTAGAATTAGCTGTTAGACACTAGGTATCCTCTTATTTTGTGGTTGTTGTGCATGTGCATCTTTCAATATCTACCTCATTTGCACACTACTTGCATGTGGAAATAGATGCTCTTTTCACATTCTAGAGTTTCTACATACAGTTGCACCCTGTATCATTGCATGTAATGCATGAAACTCATTTCTTCTTAATCTTCCTGAATGCATTTTCCTAGGAAATTTCTAGAAAAAAGATCTTTGATGCCCATTCTTGCATCAACAATACTTTTCCATGCCCTTTCCATAATGATTGGAAAATCCCCCTTATAGTTCTCAACTTTGATTACTAGGAAATCAATAGGATAAGACCATCCACAGACAATGGTTATAATATCTTCTACTAATCCCAATGGAATAATTATTGGCTAGTATACCAATTCTAATATAATATTTCTCTTCATGAGAGGTGGTAGGTTCTAGGCAGTATAAAACTCATGAAAAACCATATTGACATCGAAACCTAATTCTAGAAGAGCTTTGCCTAGTTCATTCCTAGTAATCTATAAATAGATAAGGGGACTTCCAAGATTGACTAATTTCCTAGGAAGATTGCTAGCTTGTATCCAATCATATACGACATGATTTAACACAACAGTGTAGATCTTGGGAGGTATTTGATTTGAAGGGCTCTTGATTTGATGATTTGTAGAGGATGAGGAAGGAGCAGGGTGACTAGACACATGAGTTTGTGAGGACTTAGGAGGGTTGTTTAGTCAAAAGAATGGTCATTTATGATATGTAGGTTCCAAATCACTCAGTTGTAGATTAACAACCCTTGTAGCATTATGTTGTTGTGGCTATGTTGGATGCTCATCCTACATCAATGAAGTAGGTGGTAGCTATGTTGAGGATGAAGGGACAAGTGTAGGCACGTGAGTAGGGTATGGATGGAATATAGAATCCCCTTTAGGAGTTGGAGAATGAATTTAATGATATTCAAGAGGATGGCAATGATGCTATAAAGGAGAAATGTGACTAGAAGAGTCACATAGAAACATGGGTTGCTAAACATAGTACCCATACAGATTTGACTTCTTGTAAGGATACAACTACCATGATGGTGGCATCCTCCATGACTATGGTTGTTACCACTACTGATATTTCTTATATGGTTGTGGTGGAGTTCCACTTGGATAATAAGGTTGTTGCTAGTGGAACTACCTAGGATTTCCTTGAGGATAAGATAATCTTCTAGGTGTTTGCCTTTTTGATAGTCATGGATTTAGAACATACATCCCAAATTCCTATAAGTGTGACAAAATAGGGTAACATCCCTTAGGATATTCATAGTGGAAAATGTTACATCCACTATCATCATTTGATTCAAGCTTCATAACTTCTTCTACTATAGTAGCTTTTTTATTACCCCTTTGATAGGCAGATTTAGCTTCTTTTCATCTCTTACAGTCATGATCACTACTCTACTCTTCTAATTCTTTTACAATTTTTAAAGTAGTTTAGAATTTTTCAGCTAAAAAATTCCACATTTTATCTACCTTGGTTAAAATTTTAGACATATATTTTTGGATAAGCAAGATCTTTCATTCCACCACCTTATTAAGAGGTGGCTCCTCCTTACTATCGCAAAAGCAAACCTCCTTCTTTCTAATGGAATGGTCCTTCTTATATTCTTCTATACTTTTACATTTTCTCAATTCTTCTTCTTTCTTTGCTACCTACTTAATCAACCTTTGTATCTAATGGGTTCTTAATTCCAACTATCTTCCTTGGGAATAGACCCCAAGGATCCTCTATGTTTCTAAGTGAAGCTCATCTATGATGTCACGAAGTTGTTCCCTCTAAGAGTAGCCATGGCTAGAGCATCGATGTAATAATAATAATATTTTCCCATTATGGCATCCAAGGGTTCTTGTAGTCCTTGTTTTCATCCTTGGATTTTCCTTTGTAGGTTTGAAACTCTAGAGTACATCTAATACTTATCATTAAATAGTTCTAACATTGTACTTCATCAATATGTTATCTCTAGTTCTAAAGACCATCATTACCTTTCTACTTCCTTCATGAGTATTCTAGGGAATAGCTTGAGATTTTCCCAATCATTTTCAATATTTTTTAAGGAATAGGCCTTGTGAAAGTTTTGTAGATGAATTTAAGGAATTGAGTTATATCCCCCCTTAAATCTTGGATTATTTTTCATGTCTAGCCACTTGATTCAACCACTTTCACATGCTTGGTAGGAATTTTAATAGCCTCTACGATGTTGAGCATATTTTGAGTGGCTAGTAAAATTTCATCATCATGATCTTGTTGATGCCTATGATGTCCTCTATCATCCCTTCATTCATGATGTTCTCTACCATTATCATTGTTATCTTGCCGCCTACGGTTCTTTTTAGATTTGAAGGAGGAATCTGATCTAGATGAAGATGGTGAAAAAGGGAGGAGTACTACCACCACCATGTTGTCTATGACTTCCTCTCCATTTCTTATGGTCATGATCCTTAGAGTGATTGTCATTATGCTTGTCCAAGTTCTTGATTCAACTCCCTTTCTTAGAGCTCCCATGACCATGGGGCTCATTGTTATTAAAACCTAGATTGTTGATCACTGATTTAGGATTTAGATTCAAATCCCCTTTACTAGAGTTAAGAGGTGGAGAGTCTGCCTATTGAAAATCCTTAAAAAGAGGTTCCTAATTATCCTTTTGATTTAGTAGGAACAAGGGGTTAGTGAAATGCTTTTCCTTCATGGATTCATAATGCTTTTGTTGTTGTTGATCATTTTTGCATCGTGTCTCAATGAGACAATAATCCTAGAAGTCATGATCTCCCACAACATACTCTCTATGAAGCTCCTTGATGCCCAACCTTGTAATAGTTTTGAGTAGCATCTTGGGAATAGATCAGTCAAGTGGCAATACAACATTCTCCTCCATGTCTTACCATTGCCTTTTTTCATCTTGATGCAAGATGTAAGTGAAATTGAATACAAACTCATTAGGATGAATGTACATCACTTTACATTATTGTAGTAATATTGACTTAGAATCATCTCACTTGTGAGAAGAAGAAGACATTTTTGTTAGAAACAATTTCTCAATTTTCTTGTAATATAGTTTTGATTAATTGTTATGATTTAACTTTGTCAGGTTTGTTTCAATGATATTGCGTAATTTTCACTAATCCTAGATTAATAGTGCATGGTATTGGTTAAGAATCCCTAGCAACAATGCCAATGATGAGCAGTGAGGTACCCCTACATCTAATCATACGAATCACTAAGGCATTCATGTGTAATTCAATCGAATTCTATGAATTCCTAGTGTTCTCAAACATAGGATTCAATCTAGAAGGTGAATCTAATCATGGAATGATTGTTGTCTTCCCAACTACACTTTTGATGCTCAGTTGTATGGTTAAGTGTAATTGAGGCATATTATTTTTATTATTTTATATTTTATTCGCCTAAGGTTTGTAATACATTAAAAATAAACGGATTAACTAATTCAACTAATTTAATTGTGAGTTAATAACTAACTATTCTAACATAAGCATCTGGTCCCACTTTCCATACACATCTTGAACATGTACAACACTACTAGGCGACCAAGCATTAAGTGCTACTAGCGTTATGAAGTGTTATACCTATGCTCAAAGTGGTCGTACTTATGTATGCTAGTCTATTTAGCTTAAATAATTACTTACTCAAATACTTAATCATTTTAGCTTAATTAATTGCTAAATTAATGAAAATAATAAATTTATAAATAAATAATTAGCTAGTCCAAGTGCTACAAGGTTTGTCAAAAAGCTCATCTTTATTACCACACACATTGCAGTGCTTAGGTACAATAGTGCTCAAATAAAGATCCATACACTCCTTAACTCTTACTATGGGCACTTAAAAAATTATTTTATCTCTTACAAAAACAAACTACAAAAATTTTGCTAGCAATAGAAATTCTAATCCCATTAATTTGGTTGGGGTGCTATATTTATAGACCTACTAGGGTGCCATGTCGATGGTTACACATCAACATGGAAAACCATACGTCGATGGGATCCTATCAATGGCGTTGTGTCAACATCATTCCATTGACATAGCTAACCGAAGACACTTCATCAGACATCTAAAACTGGTGGGATTTTTCTTTAGACTCTCCTCTTATTGATCTAATACACTTGGAGTTTTTTTATAAAAAAAATATTATTTTTCAGGTCTAACAACCCTATATAATGTTTTAATTTGAGTATATATCTTGGGTTGTACCTATGTTTTAATTATTTCAAGTTCCAATACTTTCCATACCTAGCAACCACCATATACCTAAGCACTAATGAGGTATTAGCCTCTAGTGGTAATACTCTTAATTTGAAACCCCTAAGTTATGGATTTAATTTTGGTCTTCCCCCTTCATGTCATGATAAAAACTTTTAATAAGAGTAAGCTCAAGTGATTAGCGCAAAGAGGTTTCTAGTTAAAGTCATACTTGCAACCTCCTACCATACATCCAAGTTACACATGTTTCAAAATATCCTTTAGGATAAAACTTCTCACTTATAAATTTCAAGATACATGTTGTAATTAAGTAAACTTTGCTTCACTAAAATACTAACAATGAGGTGTTAACTTAGTGTTAAAAGCCTTTGCATAGAAACCTTAAGTGACATGTTCAATTCCTATGATCAATAATAAGCTATAGATTGAGCTACTTAGTTTGATAGATTTAAGAGGGTCATAGTGGACAAAATTTAAAATTTAGTTTTAGTTCCAAAATTTAAAAATTAATAATAAATTGAATAAATTCCTTAACGTATAAAGCTTAATTATACTCATCCACTAATTATGGTTAAGTTGGTTAGCTCACATTGCATTGCATCCAAAGGTACTAGGTTGAAAGCTTAGTACTAGCATTCTACACATCCTAGCTTGAGTGTGTTTGCTTAATAGTAAGAACCTTTGTATAGATTGAAATACTTGAGGCCTGTAGATTTAGAAGAATCTTATTAGATGAAAGTTAAATTTCAATTTTAGCTTTAAATTAATTTATACTAATAAGGGTATTTCTCTCATGTTCTCACACTCTACTATGTGAAAATTATAATCTAAAGCTTAAGTAAGGCATAATTGCTAACTATCATGTTCTCACAATCTACTATGTGAAAATCTCTAATTATCATTTTCTCATACTCTACAATGTAAAAAGTTAAATTAAATTATAGTGTAGAGCTTTGGAAATTAAAATGATAGTATAGACCTCTATTGTTTGAATATTTAAAGTTATGAGATTTGAGAGAAATTTATTTTTAAAATGTGCAAGAAAAATGAAGCACATGATCCTATTCTTTTTAAAGGATCACATGCTTCAAAAAAATCTTTGAACACTCCCCTATTTATGTTATAAATTTTCACCATCACTACCAATGTGGAACAACATGAGTCATATTCCATACAAAAAAACATAAGAAATTAGAGTCATATTTCATCTAAATTTTTAAAAATTCTCTTCTATTCATGGCTGTTGATTCAAAATGTTTGCATATTTGATTTACAATAAAGTGAATAATAGTTCAATCATCAAATGCTGATTTTAAATCCCTTTTAGAATTATAGTATTAAATTTCACTTCTTTAAATATATACAATAAATTAATGGAGTCAATGAATATCACCTTTATCATCAAAAATCACAATATAGATTATTTTTTGAACATCTTTCTATATTACTTACATTTACAAATGCTTAAAAATAGTCAATGAGAAGTGGTTCAAGTGGTTAATTCATTGTCTAATAAGGAATTGCAAATAAGATCAAATATTATCAATTTGAATCACACGTGAGGCATTTTTATATTCTTATAATGTATCATATCAGCTATATGTCTTTGGTGTACTTCTAGTCATATTCTTTTAAATTATCAATGATAGATGTCTTAAGTAGTTAGCCTCTTGTCTTGTAAGACAAGAGGTTGCTAGTACGAATCATACTTGAAGCATTATTATATTCCTCTATAATTCTTCTAATGTATCCAGGGCTAATTATTTGTAAGTAACCTTTATTCAAGAGTTAAATATCATATTCTTAAAGATAATGCTTCTAAGATATAACTTCAATTAAGAAACCTCCTAATGAAAGATAAATAATTAATTTTTTTCACAAAATTAATTTCTCTTTATTTTTGGGCCTTAATGATGAGAAACTTTTAGCTTATATTTTTATTTGCTCATTATTTCTGATTGATATGCTCTTTTATCTTGAAAGAGAGTTTTCTCCTTCTCTTTCTAATAAACTCTTTAACAAGAAGTGAAAACCTGTAAGAACACTTCTAAACAAGGGAAAGGCCTAATACTTTTTCTACCCCAAAGAAGAAGTTTTTTAGAATTTTTTGTGAGAATCATCATCATCATTATCCTAGCCTTGTCCAAAGAAAATGGAGTTGGCTACATGAGTTCTTTATCATAATTTTCCTCTATGAAGAGCTAGATATTTATTTATTTATAGTTTCTAAAAATCATATTTAATCATTTTTTCTCATATCTTCTTTAGTTTGGTAAGCATAAGTAAGACCCAAGTACATGTAAACATGTATGGATGTATACATGCATACCATCATAATTACAAACTATTGCCACATATTTTATGATATACCACTCTAAATGAATTCTAGGAATAGGTTAAAGGAGATAGCCAAATAGAAACAAAATATATAGAACATGGTTTAAAGCCCAAAACCACACACATTTTGGTATGTTTGATCAACATCAACCTACCTTGTTCAATTTACAGCTCCATAGATGATGTCCAAGAAAGACCGCTAAAAGCTTTTAAAAAATGAAATAATTATTTCATTTCTAAGTATATTATTAATAAGAAATGTCAAATTATCCTAGCATACATTCATATCATCCATAGTTCTAGATTGGTGTAAGGGTTTCATTTTTAAGATGTAAAAAGAAGAGTTATGACATGAGCATTGTCTAGTTATACAGTTCATGCCATGGAGCTAAAGGAATGGATGGGATGTAATAATTTTAATATTAATTGAATGAATGAATTTATTTATAAGCATTGCAACTTTTATTAGATTCATAGAAATTGAAGGATCAAAATACCTTTCAACACATCACTAAGAATAGCATTATGGTTTAGAATTTATTGGACAAATATTACATCTTCATAAGAAATAAAGATAGACTTTACAAATTGATCAACTATCAATGTAGACATTAAAAATAAATTATACAAATTTTTTTGTTGTAACTTTATAACACTATCTCGAATGGATAGTCATAACACAAGAAGGAAATACATGTAACTCATCTTCAAGGGCTTCTAATCTACATAATATACAAATACACTCTTCTGAAGGGAGTTAAATCCATCTTCCACTCTTAATTTTGAGATGATGAGAACTTAAGGGAAGATTGCTAATAGCATTCTAATTCTTGATTAGAATAGCATCTGAGAGATAGTGAGCTTATACATTTAGTTTGTTAGATATAATGTTATGTAAATAAAATTACCTCTTTCCTTTTACAAGACATCACATCTTTGTTAAAACCGTCTACTTGACTAGTTGGCAAATAGGCTTAGGATATTAATTCATGTTTTTCTAAGACATTCCATTTTCTTAACCATTTCATGCCTTGTAAATTACATTCATGTAATAATATTAAGTAAGGTTTTTGCACCTTCATCCCCAAACAAAGAGATTTGAACCTTTAACCTCTTACTTAATAATAAAAGAACATACCACTATTCTATTTCCCTAAATAGAATTCAACATGACTTAACATAAATGCATTAGGAAACAAGCCAAATGTTATGTCCTTTCTGGAGACATTGCATGTGGTAGTATGATTACGATTTATATATTATGTGTGTGGTCTCAGTGAGTTATTGGGAACAATTTAGTTTACTATGATTACACTTTATATGTTATGATGCTTTAGTCTTTATGTTATGATTATGATGTCTTTACATGCTTAACTAACATGATTATGTATACTAGTCATATGCAATGTGTTATATAGGTGATGTCGCTAGCAAGCATGTTGGATTGGGGTAGAAGAACAACTATTCCATAAGTATTTATGCTTTATGAGTGATTTTGATATTTATGCATTTGAATTCTAATGGTATGTTATGCATTGCTTGAATGTGATTTAAGCATATGGATGTGTAGAGCATTTGATATGGATCTCGAACATTTAAATGGATTTTAATTTGAAGTCTTAGTATATGTGTTATGTATGTTTGTAGCATGGAGTATTAGTTAGGGAGAATAAAATGAACTTATAAAATGTTTAGTTAAAAAAATTATAAATTAAACTAAAATTAGATTATGCATGTGATGTGTGATGTGTATGAAATGGGGAAACTTTCTTTATACAAAGTATATGCTTTAAGCATAGTTTGTATAAAAAATGAACATGCTTTTTCTTTTTTTTCACTGCCTCCCACATACTATGAAATTTGGTTTTTCTATTTCCTCTAGAAATAGAACAAAAAAAACTAAAATAGAACCAATTCTATGTTTGCTTTTTTCTTCTTTGGTTCCTTCCATTCCTATATTTTCCACCCTTCTTTTGAATGTGTACCTCCATGGACGGGTGTTTCCTAACTTAGATTTGGATTTGTTATGGTCATATCTATGTAGGTATAGTACTTGTTTGAAGAGAAACCACATCTTGTTGGGTTTTTGAGAATTTCATGCTTGTTTTGGACTTTTTTCATTAACAATTTTGATTACATATATTTTTACATTTTACATATATTTTTGTACTAGATTAGTGTATATGATCATGCAAATTGGGCATGTGAAGTAGATAGTTAAAAGATTAATCTTAGAGATATTGTTTTGTAGATTTTCCAAAATTTTACAGTTTTGGTTGCAGATTATTTATGAATAAATACATAATGTATTAAATAAGGTAGACTTGTGGAATATTAGATGTTATTTTCATGAGAGTATCATGGTTGGAATATTATATTTTATAGACATGTTGTTGTATGAGTGTTTTTTGGCTAGCCATAATTAAATATTAATATTTATTATTTTATTAATTAAACTTTAAATACATATAACTTTGCTTCCTTAAGTCCAATTCTAGTGAAATTAGTGTCCTTGGGATTATCTTTTGATGTACTTTCTAATCGTGGAATTTATTTTCTCTTTTAATATCTATCATCTTGGAGGTTATATTACTAGTCATTTTTACAAAATTATATGCAGCTCAAGGAGTATGGTTATGGTGCAAAATTTTGCTATGTCAAATTGTGGTTTTGTTTTCATAGAATGAGTGTGACTACTAGGTGTGAATATATGTATTCATGTTATATTTTCTTCTAGATGCATTGTGCTTATGACATGTGATGGCTTAAGCTAGCCTAGATTTCTACATGCCTTTGCAATAATGCTTGTAGTGGTTGTTGGTAGGTAGTATTAGCATAAGTGTGTGGACTAACTAGTGATAAGACACCCTAGAGGTAGTTATGGATGGATCCTCACTATGATGCATTAATGAGACTATTCTATTAGGCCTCATCCTAAGAGTGGGAGAGCATAAGTGTGTTTGTCCCTATAGCTGGTACACAGCATTGGTTTGTTCGTTGCTATAACTAGTCCTTCAAAAGGCTAGGAGTTACGAGGCATAGGTTGATGAACCCTAGCACTAGCTAGGTAAATAAAAGACCTATAGGCAAGGACTGATTATGAGTACTTATGATAACATTTTACATGTTACACTGAGCATGAATATGCTAGCAACCACATAGGTAAGTGTATAAGATGATATTAGTTTGTGATCATAGCATTAATAATATATCTTATGATTGATCTATGATTATGTCATTCCTATGTTGCTTGATGGTATGGAGTGGGTATGACAACATGGGCATGATAGTGGAGATGCATGTGGTGTGGTGTGGTGGATATATGATTTGTTATATCTGATTATATCTATTATGTGATAGCCATCTATTAGCTTTACTAAGGATTATGTCAGTGTTATATGGGATATCTGATGTACATGTGTTGCATAGAGCATACATAATACTAACAATTAATGTAGGTTGCCTTGTACCTCATTCTTCTACTCTAGTGCAACACTTGTTGACCAGCTAATTTTGGAAGTGTAAAAGCTTTCCACTCAATTGTATACTGACCTCATTTAGTTATAGGTGAAAGCCATAGGGGTGAAGGTGAACATTGAGAGAGAGCAAAGCTGAGGGAAATCTTTGAAGATTGGTTGATGTATATTTCTTTGTACAATATTGTGGACTATTTGTATTTTTATGAACCTCATAGTATCCTTATGTAGATGATGTTTATGTATTTTTTGTATCCTATGTGAGAATAGTATAGATTTTTTATTTATGTAGAGACATGAAATTTTAAAAATTGATGTATATACTTGGTCTTTGGTTCAGCAAGAACTTTTATAAGGTTAGATTGTGTGAGAGATATACATTGAGTACTTTATTCTTAATATATGTTTATGCACTACTTTTTTTTGTGTTATTATATTAACAATTCTAGGCATCACTTCATCCTAGCGATGTGTTGTAAGGCAGGGTATTATGCCAAATATAGCTATGCAATTATGGATCAACTAATCATGACATATTTTTCAATATTAATTATATCAACCAACATTTACAATGAACATGACATGTGAATGGAACTCACTTGGTAAATCCGTAAGAGTAAGAGAGTTTTCTAACATCTTACATAGAAATCAACAAGCTTACCATTTAACTGTTTGTGACCTATTACATACAAATTACAAACCCAAGGATATAAGATACAAATTAACAAGTGTACTCACTAAGCAACATTCTGATCATGTTAAAGACTATTTTAAGAATGTTAACTTTGTATATAACTACTATTTATCTAGTAGTGTCATTATCAAAAAAAATGTTTGAGGCTGAAATATGGTGCCAACAAGCTAGTAAGAAATAGATATCCAAAAATTCTATCCATATTTGATGAAATATAAGCTAGAGTATTTTCATTTTTAAATAGTTAAAACATTATTAAGAAGAAGGTTTAGATTTGGGTTGAATCTGTGAATCCCTTGGATCTTAATGATTAGCCAAGAAATATGCAAATTAGTTTAAAAGAAAATAATTATCTAGAAATTTTTAGCAAACACAGAACCATTCCAAGGCTATATATATTCCTTGGATTTGAGCTTTTATGGAAAAATAATTTAGAATGAATTCTACTCTCATTACCTAAAATTCTAGCATTGCCCATTTGCTTTGGCAAACTGTTGAAGCTTTTTCCTAAAAGCATATGGAATTGCAAGAGAGTGTATAACGAAATATTGGAAGAAAAAGAAAATAAGCATGTGATCCTTTCACTACAAGACATGGATGGTAATCATTGCTTTGTGAAACTAGCCTCACACAATGTCCTCCACTCTAAGATATGAGAACCTTTACATCAACCCCTCTATTCAAAGGAATGCCTCATATCAAGTCCCTGCTTGAGTAGGACATGCTTTAGAAGAATTTTGGAATAGTTGCTGATTTAGATTATGTTATGTTACAAATTCAATGCCAATGTGGGATAAACATGAGTTACTTATGATGCTACTATAATTATATTTTACTAAATGAGTTTGACATCAAGTCAATTAGTGCAAGTGCTACAAAGTTCTCTTCATTGACATCCACTAAAATTGGAATGATAGGTGATTACACTAACTAGGTGATGACTTATATCAATATTTATGGATGAAATTTTTCATTATGAGATATAGAATTTTACTATAGCAAATAAAAATGTAGAAATATTTTTTTCCTAAATATTTTTTGTTAGAATGTTTTTTTAATTATAAGAAAAATTATTGTATTACTCAAAAAGTTGCAAATTGTTTGAATTCCTTATTTATTTTAGAAGGAAAATGTATGAAGGAATCTATTTTTTCTTTGAATATCCAAAAACAAATTTATCATGTCATTGTTCAATCAACTATAAACCTTCCTACCTTTACATTGAATTTATGAGTTTGTTAGAAATAGCATTTACAAGAGGACATAAATTTTTAAAAATACTCATACATCCATTGACATTACTTCAAAAATTTTTTGTTTACAATAAATTAGATAATAGTTTGATTATCAAGTGTTTTTTTTAATTTCTTTCAAAATTATAACCTTAAATTTTCACTTCTTTAAATATATAAAATAAATTAATAAAGTTAATGATTGTCACTTTAATTATAAAAAACCACAATACATATTAATTTTTAAGCATCTTTTTATATTACTACATTTACAAATGTTTCAAAATAAATAATGAGTTGTTCGCTGAGTGCTAAGGCACTTGATTTGGTAGCTATAGGTCATGGGTTAATTCTAGTGGGCAATGCTGAGTTATATAAAGTTCTAATTACACTATATATATTGGGATGTACCTATGTTTCACTTATTTCAGGTTTCAATACAAATTTTTTAAAATAGTCGGCTTAAATGCTTAAATCATTGTTTAACAAGGATTCCAAACAAGAGCAAACATTGTCAATTTAAGTGATAATGAGGTGTTAGCCTAGTGATAAGACAATTCATTTGGAAGCTCAAAGACATGCATTTGATTTCAATGGGAAATGCTAAGTTATATAAAGTTTTAATTAGACTATATATATTTAGGTGTACCTAGAGTAGGGTCACTTCAATTTTCTTTAACCCTTCAAATACACCAAATCTAGAAAAGACACAAGATAAAGAATTGCTAGAAAAAGAAAAATAGATATCTTCTATTAAATTAAAGAAGATAAAATTACAAAAAATTTACAAATCCTAGATCACAAATCACAAATCTTACACACTCAACAATATTACACAACATGAGATTCTACAATCTCACAATGATTGTCCTTAATGCAAGGCTCAGTCAAATTAAATCTCACAAAATAGATCTAAGATCCAACACACACAAAGAGAGATATGGCCAAGATCACACACATAGATCTTACAACAGATATTCACACCACTCTTATACAATCTCTCTCTCGAAAATCTCTCTTTTAATCTCTATTGTTCTAGCTTCTATTTTGCTTCTCTTACATGCAATCACAACTTGTAATCCAACTACTACATTTATCCCAAAAAGAGAGAGATAAAAATTTGGACCTAATTTTTCCCAATTAATCTCCACTTTCATATATGCCATGTTAGAATTTATCTTGGAATGTCTCCTTTTCTTTATTTTTTTCCTTTTCCCCCTTCTTCTTACAAAAATGATGTCATTCTTTTTTTGTAGCTTGCAACAAAGACATCTCTCTAGCTTCTTTAACCTATAAATAAATCACTTTTAGGGATGAAAAAAGGCATGGAATAGATGTCCCTATACCAATACCTATGTTTCATATATTTTAGATTTAAATATACTTGATGCATTTCTATATTCTTCTATAATTCTTCTAATGTATCATGTTGATTGTATGTCTTTGGTGTACTTCTAGTCAAATTCTAGTAGTTAGACCCTTGATTTGAAAATTCTATGTCATATGTTCAATTTTGGTGGTTAGTGTTGAGTTATAAAAGTTCTAATTTGATTATTTTAGGGTTATAACAACCCCAAATTCTTTTAAATTATCAATGATAGATGACTCAAGTGGTTAGCACATTATCTTGTTAGATAAGAGGTTATTAATTCAAATCATACTTCAGGAATCATTATATTTCTCTATAATTTTTCTAATGTATTTGGGATTAAGTATTTATAAGTAATGAGTTTTTGTCATTGGATTGCATTGATAGAATCTCATTGACATGATCCTATTGATGTGATCACGTCAACATGGGGTTTGATGTGATGATGTGTATGTGTCAAAGTAGTGTCATGTGTTGCCTATGTAAATGCATGCACCAACTACATTTATGACATCCATTAATTAGTTGCTAGCTAAACTCTTGCATTTTTATTTCTCCAAAGTTAAATTTTCTAAGTTCCCACAATAGGAGTGAGAAGTGTATGGATCTTTATTCAAGCATTGATATACCTGAGCACCTCCATGTGATCAGTAAGAAAGACAAGCTTTCTTCATAAAGCTTGTAGCACATGTATCTAGCTTAATGTTTACTTAATGCATTTACTACTAATGTGATTTACTTTAATTCATTTAATTAATTAATTAATTAATAGTAATTAATACACATAAGTATGACCATCTTGAGCATACGATTAACACTTAGTAATCTTAGTAGTGCTTAATGCTTGGTAACCTAGTAGCATTATAACATGTTTAGAATGTGTATGTTAGATGGGAATGAATGGTTATGTTAGGAGTAGTTAAGCATTAATTATTTATTAAATTAATTAAACATTAAATTTCTTTATTTTGAACACTTAGGAAAATTAATGAAAAATAGAAAATGATAAAAATCATATGCCTTAGTTATAGTTAACCATACCTTTATACTTCACAAGTTAAAATGAGAAGACAATGATCATGTCCATTAGATTCACTGCCTAGACCCAATGTACTTAGAGAGCTAAAGTCTACAAAATTCAATTGGATCACATGGTGAACACTAGTGATTCATATGGTTGGACATAGTGACTGCTCACTACTCATCATTGCCACCATGTGCTACCTAGAAGTTAGTGAAATTATATAACAACCCTGTAACAAACCCAAAAGTCAACATCATTAAGAAAAATAATAATCATAACAAAAGCACACTATTCTTCTTATGATATAATATGGCTTCTTCTCACAGGGGAGATTCTTTGCTTCCATACAAAGTTTGATCCAATCAACAAAGGTGTGAAGGGTTAAAATTTCCAATGCCCCAATAATGTTGAGTGGTCTATGAGTATGTGCCAGAATTCACCTTCATCTTGCATCAAGATGAATAGCTGGGATGCAAGGACATGGAGGGCAATAATGTGTCATCACTTAATCAATCATTTCCTTTGATGCTTCTCCAAACTCTCGTGAAATTAGACATTTGGTGACTTAATACTGAATTCGTTGTGTAGCACCATGACTATTGGTATTATCATCCCAGTAAGGCACAATTAAGGAAAGATTGGCAATAGGAGATGCACTATGAGGTGCCAAGGGGGAAGCAATTCACAAACCCCTTCTTCCTACTAGGCCAGAAAGAAGGTGAGGATCCGTTCTTTAGAGGTTCCCAAAACCTGACTCTTTTTCCTTATTCTTTGATGAAGTGGACCCTAACAAGAATTTATAGCCCATTGTAAACAATATTAGTTCAGAAAAGAATGGGTTTTATGACCATGAGGGCTCTAAAGTAGGAATTCAAGATAGGAACTAGGACAAGTACAACAATAGAGATAGACATGGTGAGCATGTCTATGACCAAAGGAGAGGGAGTAGTAGGCACCATGTTAGTGCTATAGCTCTCTTTCCTCTTCAACTTCAACATCCTCATATTCTTCCTCCTCTAGCTCTAACTGAAGCCATAAAGGACATGACTATGATGGAGGTGACCAACAAGATAGAGATGATTGCAAGGAATGCTAGAATAGTAGAGACCAAGGGCATGGATAATCAAGGAAGGTCAAACACCACGAAACAGTAGAGGACATCATAGGCATCATGGCCACCATCAAGACTATGACTATGATGAGCCTTTACTTGCAACAAGAAACATGCTAAATATTGTAGAGGCCATGAGAATTCCAACAAGGCATGTGAAAGATAGCAAAATTAAAAGGTTGGATATGAACAATATCCTCAAGTTTCAAGGAGGATACAACTCAGGTTCACAAATTCATCTTCGATCCTTTCACAATATTTGTGCCTTGCAGAACATTGGAAACAAATGGAAAAAAGTAAAGATATTCCAAAGGACACTCATTAAGAAGGCTAAAAGCTGATACTAATCCTTAGAACTAGAATCAATCAGACGATTGAGTACAATGTTTAAACTCTTCAATGATAAGTATCAAACATACTCCAGAGTGTCTAATTTGAGGAAGCATATCCAAGGGTGGAGACAAGGAACACATGAATGCTTGGATGTGTCCATGGAGAGATATTACTCTCTATTACACAGGTACCTAAGCCATGGCTTTCTCAATAGAAGTAGCTCCACGATATCATAGATGGGCTCCAAACAAAAAGAAGGAGAGCTCTTAGGGTCTATGCCCAAAAGAGACTTTCAAAAAGGGCCCAATAGATAGAAAGGCTGATTGAGTAGATGGTCAAAGAAGAAGGAAAGTTAAGAAAAAGGAAAAGTGTAGAAGAGTACAACTGAGATCCTTCCATCTAAAAAATGAAATTTTTTTTTTTGTGAAAATGAAGAGGAGGCACCATTTAATGAAGTGGTGCAATGTAAAAATTCTCCAATTTAAAAATCTGCTTCTAAAATATTTGCCAAGGTAGACAAAAACTACTCTTAGAATCATAGAAGAGTCCAAAGAGCAAGGTAGTGGTCATCATGGAAGGAGATTGAAAGAAGCTAAACATGTCCATCAAATGATTAAGGGTAAAGCTTTTTCCATTGAAGATATTGTGGAGTCTGAAACAGATAATGATGTTGGATGTAACATCTACCACTATGAGCAACATAAGGGATGTTACCCTATTGTGTCACACTTATAGAAGTCTGGGATGTGCACTTAGGATCCTAGATTGTCAAGAAGGTAAGCATCCATGAGGTTATCTTATCCTTAAGGAAACTATAGGTAGTTCCACCAACAACAAGCCTACTATCCGAGTGGAGCTCCACCCCAACCTCATAAGTAGTACCAATAATGACAGCACCCACAATGGTGGGGGATGCCACCACTAAGGTAGTAGTATCCTTACAAGTAGCTAGATCCATATGGATACTATGTTTAGCAATTGATTTCTCCACATGACTCTTCCAATTACACATCTTTCCAACACCACTACTACCCTTCTGAATATTAGAGAGCTCAATCTCCAAGAGGGGAATCACCATTTTTTTCTACCCTCTTCATCCTTCTACACCTATACCTCTTCCCTTAACTTAATTACCCCTAGCTCCATTCATGTAAGACAAAATTCTTGGCCAGCTACAACAAAGTTATGCCATAAGGATTGTTAACTTATAGTCAGCTTCCTATTCAAGTGGTTTAAAAAATAAATCACCAAAGAGACCTTTCATTAGACTAACAATTCTTATAAGCCCTCAAACACCTATAGTTGATGACCCTACTTCTCTTTTATTCTTTGCTACATCATTCGAGAACCATTCAAACCAAATTCCTCCCAAAGTGCATACTATTATGTTGACTAATGTGATCATGGATTAGATTAAGGCTAGTCACCTTCCCAGGAAAATATCTAATCCTAGAAGTTTCCTAATTTACTTGCAAATCATTGGAAATGAGCCTTGTAAGGCTCTCCTGGACTGAGGTTCTCATGTGAGTTTAATCTCCCATGAAATGTATAAAGCCTGAAATCTGCCTCCTCTCATGAAGAGCAACATTCATCTTGAGTTGGCAAATTAGTCCATCACCATTTCTTGGGATTGATGAAGGACATTGTGATCACTATCTATGAATGGTTCTATCTTGTTGACTTCCCAATGATTCATGTAGAAAACCACAAGGGGGACTTTCTAATCATTATGGAAAGGACTTGGTTGAGCACAATAGATGCATGGCTAGGAATTAGAGACCTCTCCTTGGAAATTTCCAAGAAATTTGATTTTGGAAAGATTAAGAGGAAGCATGTTATATGCATCATATACAATGACATAGGGTGCAATTGCACGTAGAAATTATGAACCATGAAAAATGCATCAATCACAAAATGTAGATAGTATGCTGATGTGACAAAAATTCAAAGGTGCTTGTATGCAGCAATCACAAAATAGCAAGACACTTAGTTGGTAACAATTGATCTTGGTAGTAGCTGAATTCTCTGCATAGAAAAAATGGATAGCCTTACAAGTGCCTATATTGAAGTCATGGATGAGATGGAGCAAATTCATCACCAACTCTACAATGAGCCTAATGACATAAATTGGGGAGAGTTGGAGATCCCTTAAAGTTTTAATAGGATCCCCTTGAGTTAAAAACTCTACTAGCCAAAATGGAATATGTTTTTTTGAAGAATGGAAAGTTGATTATCATCAATGACAACCTTGATCCTATGTAGAAAAAGAAGTTGTTAAACATAGTCAAAAAATTACCAACAATCTTTGCCTATTCCTATCATGGGCTAACTAGAGTTGATCCAAGGATATGCTAGCATTCCATCTACATAGATGCCTCCATCAAACCTAAGAGACAACCACAATGGAGGTTGAATCCCAAATTAAAGTAGATCATGAAAGAGGAGGTTGAAGAACTTCTCAAGGTGGGGTGCATCTATCCCATTGTGGATAGCAAGTGTATTAGCCTACTTGTAATAGTGATAAGAAATGTGACAAATGGAGGATCTACATCAATTTTAGGTTATTGAATATGGTAACATACAAGGACCACTTTCCATTGTCATTTGTGGACTAGGTGTTGAACATCATTTCTAGCCATTGCTACTACAACTTTCTAGTTAATTATAGTGGCTATAACCAAATTCAAATTACATCAAAGGATTAGGTCAAAACAACATTCATAAATTCATGGGAAACTTTTGCATATAGAAAGACATTTTTTAGCCTATGTACTGCCCTTGCAACTTTCCAAAGCCTTGTCCTGAGCATCTTCCAATAACAAATTGTTAGTTAGATGGAAGTATTCATGGATGACTTCTCCACTAATGAGGCTACATTTGAGCAAGCCTTAGACCATCTTGAGCAAGTGCAAAAAAGGCTTGTGAAGACAAACCTTAGGTTCAACTAGTAGAAAAGCCACTTGGTGGTCTAGGAAGACATTATTCTAGGGCACAACATTTAAGAGAAAGGAATTGAGGTGGACCCTCAAAAAATTAGGATCATCCAAGGAATTACCGTATAGCTAGAAATAGTTAAAGATGTCAAGTCATTCCTTGGAAACACTGGCTACTACCAGTGATTCACTAAGAAATTCTCTAAGATCACTAAACTGTTAATGGAGCTAACAAAAAAGAATGTTCCATTAACTCAACCAAAAGAGTGTGGAAACTCCAATTCTATGAGTACCTAACTTGTCCAAACCCTTCCACATCATGATGGATGCATCTAATTATGACTTGGAAGCTATGCTCATGTAGTTGAATGATTAGAAACATCCTTACTATATCCACTATGTGAGTAAAAGCATTGTGGGTGCACAATTGAAGTACATCATAATAGAAAAAAAATTGATGGTGGTGGTGTTTACCTTGGAAAAATTTAGGCACTCTATGCTTGGAAACAAGGTATTCATGCATACTAACCATAGTGAAATCTAGTTCCTAATGAACAAACCAATGCTAAGCCCCCATGTCATACAATGACTCATGATCTTGTAGGAATTCAATATTATAAAGGAAGACTAAAAAAGAACTAAGAACATGATTGCTAACTACTTGTCTTAGTTGTAATGGAACAACAAAGAGGAGGAGAGTCCACTCTTAGATTAGTTTCCTAATGAACTTCTCTTTGCCAGTGCTATAACTAAACAAATCTCCATTAAACCCAACTAGTATGATGGAATTCTCACCTACCTGCTCACTCAGGAGATGCCACAAGAGTGGGATCATAGAAAGAAACAATAGCTTCTTCACTAGGTAAAACACTTCATGGAAATCAATAGATACCTCTACAAGGTGTGCATCAATTACTTGGTTCATTGGTATGTACCTAATGCTGATCAACTATGTGTTCTCCAAGATTCTCATGAGGGTCCTTGTGGGGGTAACTAGGTTGAGAGACACATGGCCATTAAGATCCTCATGGTACGGTATTATTGGGTAGTACTTTTCAAGGATGCTTACCACTTCGTCTACTTCTTTGAATGCTACCAATGTGATCATGGAATGATCACTTGTATGGAGGGACCTTAATAGTGGATTCAAACACTGGCGTCCTTCAACATCTAGGGCATTGACTTCATTGGGTCCATCATACCCATGTTAAATGGAAAGGTGTACATCATAGTCACTGTTAACTACTATATGAAATGTGTGGAAGTTGCGACCATCACTAATTACACACCTTCTATGACTACTTGGTTTCTACAGCAATAGGTTGTAAAGAGGTTTGGAGTACCATGTTGATGAGATGCGATATCACATGGGCCGATATATCGCGTATGCGATATCGCGTCGTCCCCTGCGATATCGCATACGCGATATCGCGGTGCGCCGTAATATATATAAATAAGAGGTGGCTCTCCCTTGTTTCCTCATCCTATGCTAGAAGTAGGGAAACTCTGGCAGATTGATCACTCCAGAGATACAATATTTTCCATGTGCCCGCAGTAGGAGTCCTAAAGTAAACAGATCTTTATTCGAGCAACGTTGTACCTAAACAGAAGTTGTGTACGACAATAAATACAAACTTCCTAGATAAACCTTGTAGTGCATGGAATAGGATTTTATTTAATGTTATTTATTACTTTCTCTCTTAGTAATGTGGAATGAGTACGACTTCTTTACGAGCATTTAAGAATATGTACGGATAATCAAGGAATGGATGCTCATTGCACTTAGGCTAGAAACATGGAATGAGTACGACTTGATTACAAGCATTTAAGGATGTGTACGGATAATCAAGGAATTGGCTGCTCATCGCACTTAGGCTAAACTAGCTTTCTCAACCCTTTCCTCCTAGTTAAGTCCCTTAGTACGACCACTTCAAGCATGTGCATTACGCGTGGTGATCCTAGCAACAATTAGCTTTTGGTAGCCACAATTGCATCGGTTCATGGTGTGTACGGTAAGTGGGAACGGATGCTGATGCTAGGTAATTTAGACTTAGTTCATTAGTTAGAATTAAGAATTAGTTTCTCAACCCTTCACCTCAATAGCATAGGAGATAAAACATAAAAACTATAAAAATCATATACCTCGAACTTACTTAACCATACACCATGACAATTACAAGTCTGGGAAGACAACGAATGATTAACCCTAAGTGTTCCATGGGGTGTGTAGGCACTTAGTCTACGGATTTTGACTAGATTGCACGTGCTACGCTCATTTCGTATGGTTGAGTGTAGGGGTATCTCGCCACTCATCATTGGCGCTGTTGCCGGGGACTAAGTGTTTGTGCACTGAATAGAACATAGGACATCACTCACATCGTTGGAAGCCTAAACAAACCTTTGGGTTAATTAAAAGAAATATTATATAATGGTAAATAGCACAGCGATAACAATGTCTTCTTCTCATAAGAGCAACTCACCACCTAGGGACAATACAAAGAATAGTCGGCAGTCAAAAACACATAACCAGAATCTGCCAAGTCCTAAATAATACCGGATAGTCTATACTCATCCTGATGAGTATATTCCCAATTTTACTTTCATCTTCCATTAAGATGAACAGATGCACTAGAGAGATTTGCATGGTAACATAGTGTTACCCCCAGATTGGGAAGTCCCTAACATGCTTCTCCATGCTTTGGAATAGATCAGCATGACAGAATTTTATGCTGAATACGTTATGGGTGACTTTGACATGAGGGATTACCATCCCATAGCTTTACAATGTATGAGGCACTCAAGGCAGGAGAGCCAACATACACTGTTGAAGGACAAAGGCCCGCACATCCTTAGCAAAATAGGAGATGAGGAACCCATTATCACGGGTTCTCTAACAAATGCCGTTCTCCCTCCTAACGATGGTGAGAAGGTGGGGTATCAGAACCTACGCTCAACGATACATAACACTGGTTCTGATCCCTGTGAACACCAACTGTTCACATAGGGAACAACAACTCATAATAAGGACGGGCACTTAGATCATCATCATGATCGTGGTCGTAACAGCAGAAGAGAAGGTAGGAAGCATCATCATGGTGATGGTTCTCCTTCCTCTTCTCCTTCATCTCATCATTCACCCTCTCCTTCATAATAAGGACGGGCACAATCATGAAGATCATGTCGGTGAGGATAGAGGTAGGCAAAATCAGATACCTCGATAAGAGAGTTAAGAGGGAGGACAAGGGCATGAATGAAGGGAAAGTAGGGAACAACGAAGACATCACAGGCCTCATGAGAAAGATGATCATGACGAACCCCTACTTTCCACCTGAAGTATGCTTGACATAATGGAGGTAGTAAGAATTCCAACAAGGCATTTAAAAGATAGTCGGATCAAACGGTTAGACATGAACAATATCCCACATTTTGAAGGGGGATACAATGTTGATCCACAGCATCATTTATAGGTATTCCACAATGCCTGTGCCTTGCAGAATATAGAAAATGAGTGGTAAAAACTTAAGTTGTTTCCCGGGACACTCACCAAGGAAGCAGAGAGTTGGTACCAATCCTTAGAACTGGAAACCATCAGGATGTGGAGTACGATGCTAGAACTCTTCAACGATAAGTATCAAACGTACTCCAGAGTGTTTAAATTGCATAAGAAGATCCAACGATGGAAGCAAGGTAATCACGAACCCTTGGATGCTGCCATGACCCACTACTACACATTGTTACATCGTTGCTCGAGCCATGGGTACGCTCAGCGGGATCAACTTCACCACATCGTGGATGGGCTAAGGCATGAAACTAGAAGAACCCTTGGGACTTATGCCCAAGGGAAACTATCAGAACTCAGAGCCCATGATGTTCATCGCTTGTTGGAACAAGTAGCAAAAGAAGAAGGTGAGCTATGAAAAAGAGAGAGTGTAGAAGAATACAATCGTGATCCCTCCCTTCAGAAGAAGGGAGTGAAATTTTACGATGAAGAGGATGAGTCACCACTCAAAGAGTTCGTGAACAAAAAAACCTTGCCGATTCAAAAATTAACAACAGAAGTATCGACTAAGATGGATCAATTGTAGGATTCCTTAGACTCCAAACTTGAAAGTGTCTTGAAAATCGTAGAAGAGTCTAAGGAGGAACGAAGTAGTGACAAAGATAAGACAAAGCGGAGAAATTTAGGCCCTGCACATAACAAGGGTAAGGGGAAAATTACTATCTCTGATGAGGTTGTGGATTCAGACACAGATGATGATGGTGGATGTGAGATCTACCATTATGATCATCCCAAGGGATGTTGTCCAATCATCTCACATTTATAAGAGTCTGGGGTGTATGCACTTAATCCAAGACTTAACCAACGGCAAACACCCCAAAGATTACCTTATCTCCAAGATAACCCAAGGCAATTCCACCAACCACTAATGTACTATCCAAGTGGAACTCCACCACAATCCAACGGATAGCATCAACAGTGGTAATACCCACAATCATGGGGGATGCCACAGCCAACACAACGGTACCCTTACCGACAGCCCGATCCCTATGGTTATTATGTGCAGCAGCCGATTTCTCAAAATGATTTTATGAGTCACAAAACTCCCCATCGTCACTACCAAGTTCAGGAGTACTTGAGGAGGACTCCTTCTCCTCCGGGAGGCACCTCACATACTTACCATCCTCCAACTCCATCTGCACCTCTTCCACATGTAGTTCCCATACAACCTACTCCAACAATGCAAGGGGAACTCCCTAGTCAACCATAGCAACATAATGCTACGAGAGCCGTAAACATGCAACCCGATGCTGGTTCTGACAACTATAAAAAGAGAAGACCTTTCTTTAGAACCAAAATCCCAAACAAGCTCTCGCAATAAGTGGTTGAGTCTAGGTACACTCCTCCACCATCTAACACTTCGGAGCACCCTTCAGTCCAATAGAGCTATATGCATACGGTTATGTTAACACATACCGTAACTAACTGGATCAAGGTAGGCCACCTTCCCAGGAAACTAACTGATCCTGGAAGCCCCTTAATTTATTTACAAATCATTGGGAACAAACCACATAAGGCTTTTCTTGACTCAAATTCCGGAGTCAATTTAATATCACGAGAAATGTATCAAGCCTGGAACCTACCCCAACTTAAGAAGAGCAACATCCAACTAGAACTGGTAGACCAATCCATCACCATTCCCTTGGGATTGGTTGAGGACATTGTTACCACTATGTGTGGTTGGTCCTACACAGCTGATTTTCTAGTGATTGAAGTTAATAACAATGAAGGGGACTTCCCAATTATAATGGGAAGGGCATGGCTGAGTACAGTAGACGCATGCCTTAGGATCCGTGATCTTTCCTTAGAGATATCTAAGATAAAAATTTATGGAAAGATCAAAAAGAAAAAAGTTCCATGCATCACATACAGTGATTCATCAGGTGATGACATGGAGAAAATGCCTCCATGCAACAGGTGTGCTCTCGAAACTTTGAAACAAAGATGCCTATATGTAGCAACCACATGACAAGTAGTAGATACCCCGTGGTTGACAGCTACTCAAAAGAGCAAAAACATATGCATGGAATGAACTGAGGAGACAAACCATGCCAATAATGAAGGCATAGACATGTTGGAATATGAGCGTCGCCAACTCCCACCCCTCAACCTAAGATCATCAATTGGGAGGAGTTGGACACTTTTAAGAAATTCAAACAGGTGCTCATTATTTTGGATCTCTCCCTTTCCACTCAGACATAGGGGAGATGACCACCTATGCTAATCATATGGGGCCCTCAGTTCTTTTTAAGTTTTTGTTTTACACATTTTTTATTTACACATTTTTGTTTTACAAGTTTTTTTTACACGTTTTTATTTTACACGTTTTTGTCTTACACATTTTTGTTTTACAAATTTCTTTAACTTTTCTTATTTTTTTTTTTACAAATTTCTTTAACCTTTCTTGTTATTGTTTTACAACTTTCTTCAACTTTTCTTGTTTTTGTTTTACAACATCATTATACTTTTTCATTTTTTGTGTGCATGTGTTATCCACCCTATAAGTTTGTCACCCAATAAGTGTTCTGCATGATGGTATGAACTATTTTCATGTTGATTTCTAATGTTTGGTTTTTACCTTTAAGTCACAATGTTAATACTAAGGTATGTTTCTTTTGATATGGTAGGAAATGAGTTCACTTCATCTATCCATCCACCAGCTTCTATGGTCTATCTTGGCTTGGAAATGTACAATCTCCTTCATAATAAGAACTTTAACAAATCAGTGACTGGGCACTTCTTAAACTAAGGAAGGACTCAAGGTTTGAAAAGGGTGTGACTTCAAGGGAACCAGATGCTTTTGTATTGGCCATTCTCTTGGGTGCTTGAATGTTTTCTTCTTGGGTTTTCTTGTTGTTCCGATGTTACCTAATTATCAGAAGCTGAGACAATAAAAATAACAAAGTCTTTGCATGGTGTGGTTCTCACGCATAAAAACACAAAACATAAAAAAAAAGTGAGAATTCAAAGAACACCACTTAGATGAAATAAACTTGGGCTACAAGCACTGGTTATGGAACCAAAAATGTTTCCTCTAACTAAGGCCCTTCTCGCTTCCCATTCTCTCCTCCTTCTTTCGTTGGACTGGTGGTGACTCTTATGGGATGCATTCTTGTTATTCAAGGGGATGGATTAGCCAGATGCATTGATGTGAAGTCATTGGATGTGGTTGGTTTGAGGCCGGAGTTGGAATGAGATTTACCAAGTCACATTAATCATGAAACACACAAGGGGATGTACACCACCTTGTTCTTGGGATTCCATTCCATTCTCTTCTCTCCATCCTTCTCTCCATTATTCATCTCATTGCCGGTTGTATCATTAGTGTATATATTTTGGTTGATGCATTGTTTTCTTTTTGGTAAATTCTTGCGATTAAGACTTTAACTCTTGTTCCAATTGACATTCCTAGATCCTACGGACTCTTTGAATGTGGGTTTTTCAGGGCATTAAGGACATGAGCCTGCTTTGGGGAGGACCCACTGACATTCCTCTTTGGTGCACCAGTTAAATTCTTTGACCTAACATTTTTGCAATTAATTTTATTTTGTTCATTTCCATCTTAACATCCATTTCATCAATGCCATAGTTGTCTCTTTTATCTATCTTTCTTATTCCTTTTCTTTCTCCATTCTAATGCTACCAGAGCTTCACAATTAGTCATGGAGGTATGGGGCCCAATTTTTTCGATTTTCTCCTAGCCCCAAATTTTTTCAATTTTTTCCTAACCCCTACACCTTCGGTAGTCATCATTAATACACCTCCAGATCCGCAATCAGCCATACCACAACCTAGTCAATGGACTTACACCGAAGTAAGGTATTAATTACATTGAAATTCATCCACCCTTGCTAATAGAAGATTGTTTTGTGTGTGCAGATGGCGATCATGCAATAATAGACCGGATCTGGAGGGAGCACTTGGAATGGAGCAGTGCTAGGAGTAGCTATGCAAGGAGCAAGATCGATGGCGCGCTTACAGATGGACAACAAAAGGTGCAATCTTGGCATTGGCAGCAACAACACTTCTTTCTCTATTCTCTCTCAACTGCCAACTAAGGCCTGATGTCAATGTAATAAGGTGTTCACTCTTGTTGTCATGAACACCAGTTTTGTCAAGTCTTGTAATGATGATCCGTTCACATGTCATCCCATTAGTTCCATTCACCTTAATAATCCCATACCTTCCCAATATTATGTAAGGAACTTGAGGACGAGTTTTCATTTAGTCATGGGGGTATGATGAGATGCGATATTGCAACCACCGTGATATCGCATCCCATGTGATATCGCGTACGTGATATCGCATCATCCCCTGTGATATCGCGTACGCGATATCGTGGTGCGCCATCATATCTATAAATAAGAGGTAGCTCTCCCTTATTTCCTCATCCTAGGCTAGAAGTAGGGAAACTCTGGTAGATTGATCACTCCAGATACAATATTTTCCATGTGCCTGCAGTAGGAGTCCTAAAGTGAATGGATCTTTATTTGAGCAACATTGTACCTGAATACAAGTTGTGTACGACAATAAAGATGAACTTCTTGGATAAACCTTGCAGTGCATGGAATAGGATTTTATTTAATGTTATTTATTACTTTCTCTCTTAGTAATGCGGAATGAGTATGACTTAATTATGAGCATTTAAGGATGTGTACGGATAATCAAGGAATGGATGCTCATCGCACTTAGGCTAGAAACATGAAATGAGTATGACTTGATTACGAGCATTTAAGGATGTGTACAGATAATCAAGGAATCGGCTGCTCATCGCACTTAGGCTAAATTAGCTTTCTCAACCGTTTCCTCCTAGTTAACTACCTCAGTACGACCACTTCGAGCACGTGTGTTACGCGTGGTGATCCTAGCAACGATTAGTGTTTGGTAGCCACGGTTTTCATTTTTTCTATTTTTCATAGTTTGTATTTTATACCATCTTGAATACACTTTTTTCTTTCTCAAATATTTCATAATTTCTTCTATATTTTACTTTATTTTGTTTGGGTTTTTCTAATGTTTGTTTTGTTTTTCTTTATTGCTGCCTAGACTAAGTACAACTATAGTTATTAATTTATGATGGTTTGTACTATAATATTATTTGATTACTAATGTCTAGATTTTGTCTTTGAATTTTGGTATTGAAAACTAAGTTATGATTTATTTTTCATGATAATAGGTAGTAAGTCCATGTTATCCATACATCCACAAAACTCTATGGTGTTCCCTTGTTTTGGAAATATGCAATCCCTTCTTAAGTAAAACTTTTAATGACTATGTGACCTTGGTAGTTTCCAAACTTGGGAATGGTTACATGGATAGACAAGGGTATGACTTCAAGGGGATTTGATGCTCTTTGTAATTGTCTACCCTCTTGCATGCATGACTATTTTCATTGATTTCTCACCATTCTACTATTGACTAATAACAAAAAGTTAAAATTCTTTGCATGGTATGGTTCCCATCAAAAACAAACAAAAATAGAAAATGATAATAAAAATTCAAAGCACATCCCTTAGATAAAATAACAGGCTATAGGAATTGGTTATGGTACTAGAAAGACATGTTACACATGCCTGAAGATCCCCTCTAACTAAGGCTCATTCACTTCTTACTTCTCTTTTCTTCTTTTCTAGGAATGGTGATTAATTTATGGGGATATTCTTATGCCTTGAGGGGTTGGATTGGTCTTAGAGTGTTAATGCAAAGTCACTGAAAGTGGTTGGTTTTAATTTGGACTAAGGACAGATGTTATTGGATCATATTAACCATGAAATCCACATGGGACTTCATGTGACCATGATACAAGACTCCATTCCACCCTTTACCTCATCCACCTATGCTTCCCATGCCTCACCTCACTATCATGTTTCATGTTTTATTTAATGACTTGGTTTGATGTGTCAAAATTCTTTGATAGTTTTTTTTTTTTTTTTTGTGATTTGTTCCTTAACTAACCAAAACCAATAATCATCCATGGGGCCCACAAACTCCTTGGTTCAAGGGCATGTAAGGGCATTAAGGACATGAGCCTACCATGGGAAGGACTCACTTGCATACCTCTTGGTTTAGCTAGTTAAGTCCCTTATCCTTTAGACATTTTTTGGATTCAAATCTTTAATGCTCCATGTTGATTATGTCTAGTTGTGTGCTTCATCATGGAATTTCTTCCTTCATTCTCCCAATAAAATCTCCATTTTTAAGCATTATCTAGTCCTCTTCATGCATTCCATCATGTTCTAGGCTTCTTAGGCTTCATTTGACCCTAATTTCATATAAGAAATCTTTAAGTTTACTTATTTTTAGAAGATACAAAATTTTATGTTTCAAACCCATTGATGGAGACAACTGCATTGATGTGATCTTGTCAATGGAATCCTATTGATGCATGGGAAATATTCTATATATACCATTGAACACTTAGAGAATTTTTTCCATTTACTCACCAATGCAAGAGGAGTTTTTGCAAGTTTTCAAATCCCATATCTTTTAAATGACTTGTCTAATTATCCTAATTTTTCATTCCTACAACTACCAAAGGTAAGCTCTATGTCATGGGGGCCACAAACCTTAGGTTTTTAAAGAAAATATTTCAAAAATTTTCTAGCTAAACAAGGTTTAACCAATAAAATAATATTCAAATCACTAACTTAAGAAAGTTAAACCTTTCCAACGAACTCTACTAGACATTATAATGAAATAATAATAAAATAATGTTAAAATAATCAAATTTACCATGCTCACAACTTATCCAAGTGTAACTCACCCAAAGAAATAAGATACTTAAAGTGTTAAAAAGTTACACACCAAATGCTAATCCTTGATCATGGTATGATTATAGATGGCACTAAGAGCTAAGTAATCATGGGATGGAGGACTATCCCAACCAAGGGACAAGTACCTTAGAACTAGAAGAGGCTAACAAGAATAACCCCAAGAGTAGGTAGCTAATACCCATGCAATGGAACCTCTTTGAGATGAGTCCAAAGTGGGCTCTGTCTAAAAAATTCCCCAAGCTGAAACAAAGCAATTCCACTAGGATGAGGGACCAAGACCAAGGCCAAGCCTTGAGGTCACATTGACGAATGCCTACCTTAGCTAGACATAGACTAGGGAAGTCTAACTTCAATTCTCCAAGAATTGAACTTTGGTACCTTCCTAGACTTTACCCCAAAAGATGTTAGAATGTAGTTGTAAAGCTCTTCCATTAGGTAGATCATCACTTCCAATGGGAAGTAGTACATGAGAGACCTATCTCTTTTAGAATAATACGTAGCAAAATGCCACTATGAAGATCAAGGACATAATTATGTCTAGATGAAGATCATCTCTAAGGTCCTTGGCCTACCTGGAATTAGAATAAATCTAGCATAAATCTCTATACAAGTACACCCAGAGGTAAAAAAGGAGTGGGTCTAGCAGTGCTATAAAGTGGATTGCAAAGAGTATGGTACACTTACCATGGTAGAATGTGCATATTTTATGATAGTAGCCTATCACCTCAATCTGATGGTAAGGCCAAACAAGGTGATAACCTTCTCTACCTATGCATGTGCCACTCTAAGCAGGAAATTTCCCATCAACCTTCCATAGCTAATTTATCTAGAGATAGAAATGTAGTTCAAAGAAAATGAACATGGAAGGAAGGCACTCCCCTTTCCACACCTGATGAAAAAATTGTACAAAGGGGAAGGATAACCTACTACACCAATGGCACATTAAGACATGCTCCTACTACCTCTAAGACGGTAATGATGAAGGATAAGGTTCCTATCATAACTAAGAAAGAGGAGTAGCCACCACCACCACCCACTCATGAAAAAATGTTCGAGGCATGTACTACTATGAAGCACATGCAAAACCTCTAAGAGAAACTCTTGCAATAGCAACAAGAAAGTTCAAGTGTTGACCCATTTTTCTACCAACTAACCTTGAGCCATCTAAACGAGGAAATCTGTACAATAAGGTAGTTAGAGGACATGGCATAAACTTTCTATGCCCAATGAATGTAGGCACCTATGTACTCAAATCATAGTGCTTGAGAGGTAATAGTATCCATTTTAGGATAGCAGTAGTTCATAGAAATATTTAGAAATGCTACTACATTCTTGATGCACCTAGAGGGAGATGGAGCAACTGTCTTGGTGATGTAGCACCAAGGATAGGAAACAGGAGTTGAGGTTTGAGAGATAGAGTGGGAAAGCCCCTAAATGTTCTTGTAACATTTATACTAAATATTACTATGCTCAAAGATGTGTAAACATCTATAAGAATAGCAAGTGGAAGATTAACTACAACCAAGCATGAGGAGTTAATAGAACAACTAGTGAAAATCAAACAACCAATTCTAGAGGTCTTTGACCTCCCAAATGGCATCATTACTATTTAATCGATGCTATTGGAGGTAGAAAGTGAGCGTATCATCATAGAGGCTTAACTTGAAATAACCAAAGCTAAGAATCAATGCTTGACTATGGAGGTTGTAGAACTTTGAGTTAACCTTGTTGATCCCATGGCACTTAGCCAAGCAGTGATCATGGATGAAGCTTTTTAATAGCTTTAGTCTAAACTTCAAAAGGATGAGTATGCAAAGGTGTTAATGACCTTTAACCAACCCTTAGGTGATATCACCATTTATAACATTTCAAATGACTTGTTGGAGGTTCATCAGGAGAAAGCAAATCTGACTAAGGATAATCATCGCCTACATAATGTTGAGCTCCAAAAGGAGAAAATGGTTGAATATATGAAACAATAATAATAACATCTTGCCAAGGTGACAATGGACTTGAGGAGGTTGGTGGTAGAAAACCGTAGACTCTCAATGGAGGAGGTCCATGCCCTTCACTAGACGTCTACAAGTAAAATTGCCTCCTAGAAAAATGAGGTCCTTAAATTCAAAAGGATCATAAATCACTATAGGAACTAGGTTGGCCTGCAAAAGGAGATGAATGAAAAACACATTCATCTAGTGAAGCCAAAGCTGAATGAGGCCCTCCAATATCTCCAACAAGTAGGTAACATTTGGCAACCTATCTTTGAAGGCCTAAACATGTATAAGAAAGCTAAAAATCACCACAAGAAGCTATAGATCTAGAAGATGATTGAATACATGGAGCTTGCCAATTTCTGCTATGCAAACTTAGCAATGCTAATTATTGAAAGGTCAAGGTTAGATTTGGAAAAGTAAGTGGCTAGCTCATACATATTGTATGAGGCCAAGTTCAAGCATTATAAGGAGACAAAGTAGAAGCTTGAAATGGCAAATTCTAAACTCAGTGTTCTTAGGCAACACTTCACCAATTATAAATCAGTAGCTGAGAACCTAGCCTAAAGGATGAATGACTACCAAGAATTGTATAGCATAGTAAAGGCATTTGATGTAGAATTCAAACCATTTGTAGCCTAGTTCATCAATGTGAAGGAGTTGTTTCCTACAATGTCCTGTCCTTGGGATGTTACCATATAGCCCCTATTGGTGATGTTGAATGGACCATGTATGATTCTAGGAGTAAGGAGGAGAAGATGAAAGAATTTCTAGATGCTTTTCATCTTCCACCAAAAGTCATAGCTATAACCAAACAACCACAACCATAGCCTTAACCATAACAACCATGTGTACCAAAGGCAGGAGAAGATACTTTGGCACTTGAGGAGCCCCCATTGCCTAGGACCATTTGATTTTCTTTCTCATCTTCAAGTAACCAAAGGAGTTATGATATTAGTTCTTGTCATGGTATTCAATTTTTTTATCATGAACACCAAATTTTGTATTGATTGTAAATCCATATACTTGGGTACTTAGTTTTTATTTATGTTAGTTTTTATGTCTATAGTTAGTGAATAATCCCATAACTTTCCAAAATTTTGTAAAGAAGTTGTTTCTCCTTATGTTCATTCGAGGAAAAATTTTCATTTAGTTATGGGGGTATGATGAGTCACTATTATTGGACTACATTAATGGGATCTTGTCAATGTGATCTCATCAATGAAATTGCATTGATACAAGGTTTAACACATTGACACATATGCATTGACACAACATCTCTATAATTTATATAAATGTTCACACCAGCTACATTAATAGCATTCATTCATTAGTTGCTAGAAGAGCTCTTACATTTTTGTTTCCCCAAAGTTAGAATATTTTCTAACTGCCCATAGTAGGAGTGAGAAGTGTACAAATCTTTATTGGAGAACTAATGTACTTGAGCACCTTAGTGTGATCAGAAATAAAGACGAGCTATCTTCATAAACCTTACTACATTTGGATCTAACTTAATTTTTTCTTAATGCATTCATTACTCATGTGATTCAATTTAATGCATTAGATTAATTAATTAATTAATAATAATTAACCAACTCAAGCATATTCTTAATGCTTGATAATTCTAGTAGTGCTTAATGCTTGAAAATCCAGTAGTATTACAACGTGTTTAGGATGTGTATGGTAGATGCAAACAAATGCTTATGTTAGCATTAGTTAAGCATTAATTACTGATTAGTCATAATATTGGGTACGCGATATCAAGGCCTTCCAAGCAATTTGGGAACTGATATCGAGGCCTGTCATGTTGCCTATAAATAAGAGTGGGGTGCACTTGGTTTGGGATAGATTAGTTAGACCCTTATCCAAACTCTTATCTTTTCTCCCTCTTAGAGTTAGAATTATTTCTGCGTGCCCATAGTAGGAGTCATAAAGTGAATGGATCCTCATTTGAGCATTGTGTACCTGAGCACACCTTGTGTACGGTAATAAAGACAAACTTTGTGATAAACCTTGCAACATCCAGAATAGATTAATTAATGTTAATTATAGTTATTTAATGCTTTCCTTAGTTAATTAATATTCTCTCTCATCCTATAACTCTCATAAGTAACCACACTCAGTACGATTACTTTGAGCATGTGTGTAATGCTTGGTAACCTAGTAACGATTAGTGTTTGGTAATCCTAGCAGTGTTGCACTGGTTCAAGATGTGTATGGCAAGTGAGAACGGATGCTGGTGTTAGGACTAGTTAAAGCATAGTTGAGTAGTTAAATTAAAATTAGTTACTTAGTTATCTCTCTCCTCCCTTTGTAGCACCAAGCCATAAAACATAAAAAATATATAAAAATCATATACCTCAAGTTTACTTAACCATACAATCATGCTATAAAGGTAAGCTTGGGAAAACAAAAATTGACAAACCCATCCTTGTTCCACAAAAGCACATAAGCACTTAGTCCTTGGAATTCGATCGAATCGTGCATGTACACTCGTATTCATATGGTTGAGTGTAGGGATACCTTGTCGCTCATCATTGGCATCGTTGTTGGGGACTTTGTTAATTGTGCGCTTATTAGATCCTAGGAAATCTTTCTCATCATTGGAATAAACCCTTAGAGTTGGTTACAAGAAAAAAATAATATATAATACATTGCACACTGAATAGACAATCATGTCTCCTTTTTTATACAAAAGTGTTTCACCGCCTAGGTCTGATACAGGGAACAATCAAAGGCATAGTATACATGATAATCCACCAGTCCCTCAATAGTTTCGAATGGTATACGTTCATCTTGATGAGTATATACCAAACTTTACCTTATCCTCCACCATGATGAATAGCTGTGTTGGCGTGATTTAGAAGGTAACATAGTGTTACCTCCTAATCGCTCTATTTCGGACATGCTTCTTTGTGATCTCACACGAATTGGTATGTAGCACTTACAAGTAGAGTACATTGTGCATGATCATGACTCGATAGAGTATCGACCCTCAGAGGCACAATGAGAAAGGGATTTACAATAGGAAAGACATTATGAATCCATGAAGGGGAAGTTATCGCAGAATGTCCCACATGTCCTAAGTGAATATGAGGTTGGTGACCCTACCTCAGGCAGTCGCCCACACAATGATGTTCCTCCCGTTGACTTCAATCAAGGGGTTGTGTATTAGATTATTCACTCAACTATCCATAACCAAAATTATAGTATTGACAGACACAAAGGGTCTGAAAAAGGAACACAAACACATGATAAATATGGACATTCTGATCGTAACCATGATCAAGGCCACAACCACCAAAGAAAAGGAAGTAGGAACCATCATGGTGATGGTCCACCTTCTTCTTCACCTTCATCCTCTCCTTCAAGACCTAGATGTAGTCATAGAGAAAAAGACCATGAGGATAAGGGTAGGTGAAACAGGAGTCATAGACGAAACAGTCAAGAAAGGGGATGAGGGCACTTTAGAGAATCATAGCATAGAAGAAGGGAGAGTAGGGAACAACATAGGCATCATAGACACCATAGACGAGATGATCATGATGAACCCCTACTCACTACTCAAAGTATGCTAAACATAACTAAGGCTGTTAGAATCCCAACAAGGCACAAAAAAGATAGTAGGATCAAGAGATTAGACATGAACAACATCCCATGATTTGAAAGGGGATACAACGCTGATCCTCAAAGCCATCTACAAGAATTTCATAATTCATGTGCCTTATAAAACATAGAAAATGAATGGCAAAAACTAAAGTTGTTCCTGTAGACACTAGTTAAAGAAGCAGAGAGCTGGTATCGGTCCTTAGAACTAGAATCCATTCATAGGTGGAGTACCATGTTAGAATTGTTTAACAATAAGTACCAAACGTACTCCTAAGTGTCCAACCTATGAAAGTAAATCCAAGGATGGAAACAAGGAGGGCATGAACCCTTTAATGCTACCATGAGCTGATATTATGCACTATTACATTGTTGTCCTGGCCATGGTTATTCACAGAGGGATCAACTACGCCATCTTGTAGATGGGCTTAGGTATGAAACGTGAAGAACCCTTGGGACATATGCCCAAGGAAGGCTATCTAAGCTTAGGACCCATCAAGTGCAAAGATTATTGGAGCAAGTTGCTAAAGAGAAAGGTGAGCTAATGAAAAGAGAGAGTGTGGAGTAATATAACAAAGATTCTTCCCTCCGAATGAAGGGAGTAAGATTTTGTAAGGATGAAGAATAGTCACCACTTGAAGAGATGGTGAATAGAAAAACTTTGCATATTCAAAAGTTGGCATTGGAAGTATCAAAAAAGGTAGACCAAATGTGGGACTCCCTAGATAATAGATTTCAAACCATTCTCAAAATAGTAGAGGAGTCTAGAGAGCAAGGTAGTGAATGGGAAAAGAGAAAAAAGAGAGAAGTAAAATATGCATGCAATAAGGGTAAGGGAAACGTTGCCATCATCAAAGAAGTTGTGGATTCAAATACACACAATGATAGTGGATGCGAGATATGCCAATACAACCATCTTAAGGGATGTTGCCCTGTAATCTCACATCTGTAGGAGTCTAGGGTGTATGCACTCAACCCATGATTGAACAGAAGGCAAACACCCCAAAGGTTACCTTATTCCCAAGGTAACCCAAGATAATTTCACCAACCCTTAACATATTATCCAAGTGGAACTCCACCACAACCAACTGAGTAGTATCAATAGTGGCAGCAGGCACAATCATGGGAAATGCCACCACCATGGTAACACTATCCTTACCGTCAACTTGACCCATATGGATATTATGTGCAATAGCCAATCTCTCCACATGACTCTACTGGCTACATCACCCCTCAAACTCACTACCAAACACATAAGTATCATAGGACTCCTTCTCCTATGGGTGATGTTCCACAAATACCATCCTTCTCATTTGGTTGCATCTCTTCCACCCTTAACTTTATTACCACTTACTCTAGCCATGCAAGGTAAGCTCCCTACCTAGCTATAGCAATGTAATGCTACAAGGGTTGTTAATTCTCATCCTACTGTTGGTCCAAACAATCACACAAAGAAGAGACCTTTCTTTAGAACTAATAGTCCAACCAAGTCCTTATAGTCACAATTGACTAATTCTTCAAATGCCTCATCACCAATCGAAACTTCCGAAATCCCTTCAACCCAAAGGCCACATTCAATTCATACGATCATGTCAACTCATGCCATCACCAATTGGATAAATGCTGGCCATATTCCTAGAAAATTCTCCAATCTTGGGAGTCCTCTTATATATCTACAAATTGTTGGGAATGAACTGTGCAAAGCTCTTTTGGATTTAGGTTTCAGTGTCAACTTAATCTCTCAAGAAATGTACAAATCTTGGAACCTACCTCCATTAAAAAAGAGTAACATTCATTTAGAGTTGGCTAACCAATCCATCACTATCCCATTAGGACTAGTGGAGGACAATGTTACAACTATTTGTGGATGGTCATATCCAATTGACTTCCTAGTTATTCAAGTGAACAATGGTAAGGATGACTTCCCAATATAATTGGAAGAGCGTGGCCGAGCACAGTTGATGCATGCCTAGGAATCCATGATTTTCCTTGGAAATATCAAAGAAAAATATGTTTGGAAAGATTGAGAAGAAGAGAGTTCCATGCATCGCATACAGTGACACAGGATGTAATTGCGTGTAGTAGTCATGGATTGTATAATGTTTAACATTGCCTACATGCAATCAATGTGCACAAGTGACTAATATACAAATATGCTTGTATGTAGTAGCCACAAGACAAGAAGGCACCTAGTGGCTAACAACTAATCAAGAGAGCAATTCAACTATATGCATGAAACCAACTGAGGGTTTGACTTGCACTTACATCAATAGCATAGACACATTAGAGCAAGTCCATCACCAACTCCCAAGTCTTGACATTAAAAATATCAACTGGGGGAAGTTGGAAATTCCTGATAAGTTTAAGCAAGAGCCCCTTGAGTTAAAACCATTGCCCACTAGTATGGAATACACATTTCTTAAGAATGGAAAATTAGTAATTATTAATGTTAGGCTCACTCTTCAACAAAAAGAGAGACTACTAAAAGTGATATACAAATGGTTAAAAGCCTTTTCTTGGTTATATCCTAAATTAACCGAAATAGATCCTAGGATATGCCAACACAGAATTTACACTGACCCCTCCATGAAGCCTTCAAGACAACTACAGAGGTGACTTAACCCAAAGCTTAAGCAAGTGGTTAAGGAAAAAATCGAATAGCTTCTAAAAGCTAGGTTCATATATCCCATTGTTGAAAGTGAATGGGTTAGTCCCTTAGTTATTGTGCCTAAGAAGGGAGGTAAATGGAGGATGTGTATAGATTTTAGGCTACTGAATATATCAACATTCAAGGACCACTTTCCATTACCATTTGTTGACCAAGTCTTAAACACCATTGCAGGGCATCGCTACTATAACTTTCTTGATGGGTATAGTGGATACAACCAAATACAAATAGCCCCAAAAGACCAAGCCCAGACTACGTTCACTAGTCCTTAGGGAACATTTGTATACAAATAGATGTCGTTTGGCTCGTGCAATGCCCCTACAACATTGTAATAATTAGTTCTAAGAATATTCCAATAGCAGATAGGAAATGGTTTGGAAGTCTTCATGGAAGACTTCTCCACTTACAGAGAGAACTTTGATCAAGCCTTGGATCAATTAGAGCAAGTACTAAAGCGGTGTGTAGAAACCAACTTAAGGATTAACTCATAAAAAAGTCATTTAATGGTCCAAGAAGGCATCGTATTAGGACATAAGATTTTTCAAACAAGGATAGAGGTAGACCCTGAAAAGATTAAAATCATCCAAGGAATCACTCAATAACTTAAAACTATAAAGGATATCTATTGGCGACCATTTGGGACGCGACCGCCAATGAGTGTCCTCGAACAGAATTTAGGTGTCTGCTAGTCTCTGGCAACACCAA